>JAGDQP010060213.1:0-12242 GCA_022664845.1 Lepisma saccharinum
TATTCCTTTCTTGCGTTTTTAAAGTTGATTTAAAAGTGCATTTTTTTAAAAAAGGTTAAAATGTTTTCTTCTTGTCTTAAAAATATATATTTTTCTAATTTCAAATTTATTATTAGTAATTGCCTTCTTCCATTTGTTGTAGATCATATAAAATTAGTGACCATTGATTATTGTAGGTTAGGTAAGGTCACGTTCGGTTATGTACCATTCATTACACTTTCGTTTCTTTCTTTCAAAATACAATTCGATCTGTTTGTGCGAACCTGGCCTTACCTAACCTCCACTAACCCATGGTAACTATAAATGCAACTCGTGGGGGAAGGTCCCAGTTAGCGGTGAGCATACGCAAAAGTGCTACATTCACGCCGCTCAGCTCCCTCCGGACGCACCGTTCCTCCTTATACACCTCGGGGGACAGACCTGATTTATTTCTTAGCTTTCAGTAGCCTTTATTTGTATGCCAAAGCAATTATTAATAATAAATATGAACATATAAAAATATATTTTCAAAGTAAAATGAAGAAAAATCTTGCTCCAGCCGGGATTTGAGCCCGTGCTTTTTACTTAGTAAGCCAACATCTTATCGCTGCACCAAGCCTGAACCTGAAAAATACTGTTTTGGTCGTTGTATTTACAATGGATGGCGTCGGAACCTGTCACTATGAAGTTGCAGGTGGTGATGACTTGCAACCTTTTTACTTCATCCTCAACTTTTGAATGCGGGGCCCAAAAATTTGTATGGTGCCTTTTGGTTTGTGGACCATCGATTCCACGCAAACTTGCGCTTATGCAAGATTATCATCTCGAGAGTGTTCCTAGTTAGCGGTACGCCTCTGGCATGAGTGTTTGTGTGTGTGATTTTAAGTTAATTCTAAGAATATCAGCCTATACAGGTTAAAAAGGTATATCAAATTGAACAAGTAAAGCCCGCTTAGGGTGAACAATGTTTCAAAAAGTTCTAGAGCGTTGGTTTAGGATTCGGAAGTCTTGGGATCGATTCCAGCGGTTGGTCATTCTAGCTGAGGTTTCCCAAGATTTTTCCTCACCCAAACCAGGCAAACGTTGCAATGGTGCCTATAAATAGGACCTGGCCGTCTATCTTCCAACATACTCTCCCAACTCCATCCCACCTTTATTCTCATATGTCTAAACGCCTTAAAATAATTTTAAATAAAACCTCACTGATTCCTATCCACTCCTGTTCCTACTACCCCTATGGAGTATGCATAGATGTACTAGAAAAGAGGGCGGAAAGGAATCAGTGAACGTTGGTAATTAAAGATATACTTCGTTCAGACGGTATGGGATTGGGTGGCGGGATCCAATCAGGCACTAGCTAGCTTCCTCGTTACAAGTTGTTGTTGTTTATGTAATTCAGTGTGTCCGATGAAGCCAAGTTAGTTAGTTGATGAAACTCTTACACGTTTTTAGTTTTATAATTAAAACGAATTGATTTGCTCCGCTCATTTTTTCTATCTGAAGTACACAAAAGCAATGTTTTGACATGGAAAATATCATATTTGTTTTGTTATGAGAACGGAAGCCCGCAGAAGATCGATATTTCACAATCGATCACAATCAAAATAATCAAGTCTCGTTGGTCTCATGGTTACCGTGTCGGCCTCTCGTGCCTACGATCGCGAATTGAAACCCTCAAAAATCCATTAAAAAAAGAAAATTGGGTTAATTAGTTCAAACCTGGCACTCACAACTGTCTATTTTTATGAAGAAATTATTTTAAATCAATCTTCAAATAATACATTTTTTAATAATAAATGTTTTCAAATAACATTTCTGCTTCTATTTGTGAGTTTCTTCTACCACGATATATTAAAATTGGATTTAATTAAAAGTGATGTGATAAACAATACACACTTTGAATAGACAATGAATCTGAATTTGAATTATGACCTTCAGGCATCTAATGCTCAGGTCGGAATGGGGGCGAACCCACGACCTCCCGAATGCTACGCCGACGCTCTACCACCGAGAATTGTCAATGAAGAATGAGCGGGGGTATCTTAATATTCTTGACACCCAGTATATTATATTCGTATATCCACATCTACAGTGTATGATTTGTGTGCATGTGTGAATTGATTTATGTTGTTTAAGCATAACTATCGCCCGGGATAGGGTGTGTAAAAGGATCCCATTCGTACCCCCTTAATCGCCCCCCATGTAATCCTTCCTTTTCCACTCAGTATTCCTCCGCCATATAGTGGTCCAGGCCAAAACGTTACACTGAAATCCACCCCTGACCATATATGCGAGGTCCAGCATCAGCTCACACAGCATATGAGCTTCCATATTGGAAGATAACCCTGAGAGAAATAGGCATCAAAATTATGTGGAACGATTAATTAATATCGAGACTGAGCTAGGACAAAATAAACTACTTTATATAAAAAATTTGGATATAAAAATCCAAGATGGCCACAGCCGCATTTTACAATTTCTTATTCTCAACACGAACGTCTGATATTTCTGTAATTTACTGTAAGTGCATTGATTCCTGATTATTTCAGTCTTAGGGGACTATAAAGCTAACCTTACAGGGGTGTAAAGCAAGGTTTCAATCGATATTTAACCTTAAAATATTTTAGAATTTGATTGTGTGTGACCGATATTTTGGAGGGCGACACTCCTCATTGGGGTTGTCTAGTCAAAACTCTAGAGACTTTAATTTGTAATGAAATAATTCTTAAAAGTTTCAAATAGCTGACAAATATTTTGTAAATTTTAGTGTATTTTTTTATAAAAGTATCTTTTGTACAAGTTTTTATTGTATTTTTTTTTAATTTTAAATTAAATTTACAATCGTGGAACGCTGATTTAAAAATCGAAAATGGCATCAAATTTATTTTCTCAAAAGACAAATTATTTTACAAAGCCTACTAATGAAGGTACGAATACTAGAAATCCAGAAATTTCCCACATGGAATTAAATTAGTTTTTTAATGAAATGTAAATATTGAGTAGCATATAATTTCAAAATTATTAATTTTTTCGTGTGTGTGTGTGTTAATGAAAAAAACGTGTTTGTTGTAAAAATAATTTCAATGTCTTTATCTGATTTAAAAACTCGCTCTTAAATTGTATGGTGCCAATTGGCAACTACAACGTAAGTCCTTCACAAATTTGAGAGATGACTCCACTCGGAGACTACTATTTCGGGAATAAACGTCAGGAAAGTAATGACCAAAACTTTAATTGAAAGTACCATTTCTGCGTTGGTCTGGTCAAAATAAAGGGGAACTTTATAACATGTTTATTTTCTATTATGCCAAGATAGGTTTGTGATGCAAAATGATCTCTCTTTTGTCTAAATATTTAGGTATACTAAGCGATCGAAAGTATCCGGATACCCACCTGAAAATGAAGTACAAGTTTGGACAGCTCTCCACCGAGAACACTGGCAGTCAATACGGCGTTGGCCCACCCTTGCCTTAATGACAGCCTACACAATCGCAGGCATATTTTCAATCAGAGGGCGGAAGGTTTCCTGAGAAATTGTAGCCTCTTCCTCGCGGAGCATCGCAATGTCAAGTATCGATATGGATCCATGTGGTCTAGCACGAAGTCGAAGTTCCAAAACATCCCTGAGGTCGGATTAAAATGAGGACTGTGCGTAGGATAATCCATTAGCGGGACGTTGTTGTCGCCAAATCACTTCCGCACAATCCCTGCTCCAGTAGTACACAAATGTTGAAAATACGTGGATTAAACGTTAGTACCAAAACGTTATTTTAAAGTTGTAAATGTACCAAAATGTCCACCTGTACAACGGTTTATTCGACGTTGAATAATGGTTGAGAAGAAACGATTAAGGAACTGGTTCAGTTGGACAAAACAGAGCATGAATGCTATCTATTGGTATACATACATTTAGTTTCATTTTGTCCGTTGTTTTCATCATGATAAACTGTATTATTTTTCCAACAGTAAATTTTCCAACCGCTGCTATGGGGTTCGAACCAGGTACGTTCTACACTCATCGTTGGTAGCTCGTAGCCTTATCCCTTCATCCATGGATCCACCTTGAGAATCACTCCTTTTTTACAATATTTGTAGTAATAGGCAGTATAGAACGCAGTGCCACAACTCCAGAGATGTCGTTTCTCATGTAAGAATACGAATAGGGAGAACTTACTTTTCTTCTTTCTTTGTGATGCGCATTTTTCTTTAACACTTTGATCATCGCTGCACTGTTAAATTTGTATTTCTCAATAAGTATAATATGTCTGTCACCTTACAAAAACGCATATAAAGCGTAATCTTTGTCATAGCTGAAAACACTTAATATTAACGCCCTATTAACGAAATTAAATATTCGTTGAAATATAGTTTAAAATTCTAACTGTTTTGGACATACAAATGATAACATGAAAAATGTAGTTAATTTCATTGTATTTGCTTTTAATTGTAATGTTTAAACAATTAAATTAGAAATACGCGTGAAGCGAAATGTATAACATAGTATAAAATAAAGTTGAAAACACGTCACATTAATGCTCTATCAACGGCATTCTATCTTCATTGAAATATAGTTTAAAATTCAATTTGTTTCCAACGTGCACATGAGAATATAAAAAATTAGTTTGCGTTATCCAATTACTTTTTAATTATATTTTTTGACATAACATTAGTAAGAAACACATTAAACAGAATCTATACCGTAGTTGAAAATAACACATTGAATACATGTTGTATTAACGTCTTATCAACGCAATGGTGTCTTTTGTGAAATGTGGTTTAAAATTAAACATATGTGTTTTTTCAACTGATAACGATTGATCAACGAAATGAACCTAAAATCAACGTTGAAAACACGTAAGTGTGCTACTGGAGTGTAGTATGGACGGGTGTTTGGTCGTGTTGCAAGACACAATGGTCATTCTCGAAGTGGTCTTCGATGGTAGGCAGAAGAAAAGTGTTTAAAATGTTAACGTAACCTTGTAACGTGACGTTGCCATGTAAAGCAACAACGGGGCTAAGACTCCTCCACGAGAAACATGACCACAATGTAACCCCACCACCACGAAATTTCACACTCAGCACAGGATGGTAGATGTCGTTCACCAGGTATTCACCACACTCACACCAACATCGGACCACCACATTGTATAACGCGATTCATCACTCCAATCAACGTTTTTTTTACTGTTCTATGGTCCAGTTTTGACACTTGTAATGTGTAAGCATCTATCCGTCGATACCTACCAAACCACAACAGAAACTCAGCTTTACAAAAAATCGGTGGGAAAATCGTAACCAGAGATTTCCATAATCAGACTTGACTCCCATGCAAGAATGATTCATAATTAATACTTTGGATAAAAATAATTTACCTTATACCTTGATAAGTATAGGATATCTCAACTGTACATCCAGCCTGAAATAAAAATACTCATTCTTCCTTTGGTATTTCTCCTCTGCCTGGATATATACATTGATATAGTGCAAACGCTTTCGAATAAGTCTAATTCTATTATTAAACTGACTTACGTTCTAGATTCATTATCTTTAATTTGATCAATAAAAATCTATAGTTTCAGTTTAATATTATCAAACCTTTATTGCTTTTAAAGTTGTTTTTCTCAAAAGGTATGAACAAGTAACAAAATAATATATAATTGAAAAAAATTACTCTTTGAGCTAATCTGAATGCTTCTGTGTATATGTCAGGAAGGAATAAATTAATTCTTATTAGTAAGAACAATAGAGAAATCAAGAAATAGATTTGCATACAAAATCATGGGGGGGGGGGAGGATTAACTTTCCTCTAGTTCCCCTATACTTCTATTTTAACATAAGGAGATATAACCTTCACTTCTGTATACACTTGATAATTAAATAATAATAGTGAAAAGGTTACCTGTTTGACAGTTATTTTCTTTTCTTCCTTAAAGTATAGTAAAAGGATACAAAAGCAATATCCTAAGCTTTGAAACATAACATGAAATCCTTCCTATCTTTTAACTCCATCCATTTGTCGTTCACCCCTCACACAGCACAATCAGAAAAAACAAAATCTCTGCTACTTAACCCATAATTCCATTTTCACACTTAGCAAACTTCAGGTTCTGGGTTTACACAATAGCCTTCAATATTACACATGGACTTGTTACAAAATAAAGAGTTGTTCCATTCTCCCAGTTAGTTATACATAAGTGGGGATTCACTCTGACACAAGATTAATATCACTGGAACTTCACTTCGTTATTCGTTTTAGTACTAAGAATAATGATTACATTATCCCCAACTTCAGTATTTTCGTCCATTATACCAGAACTTATTCCGTAATAACGCACTATTTCAAGAACAAGAGTGACATAGTCCTAACCTCTTCAACAATTTTTTCCAAACTCTAGGTTGATTTCGTTCAGTAACGAAACCTCTCCTACTTTTCCGTCTCGTTTTCAAGAACCAATCCTGAATCAAAGATCCAGCCAATCCGCGGTCAATCCAGTAGTAACCCTACACCAGATATTTAAATACTACCGTAAGTACATAAATGACTGTTTCAAAACGAAGACTAATCATAAATAGAGTAAACCATTCGCCATTTCCATGCTTCCCATAAAACGCACACTACAAATATACTCCAAACAATAGGAAATTTTACAAAACAATTTTCTGGGAAGTCATCATCTTAATCTTATACATCAGAGACATATCAAATACAAAATAGACATTCAATATCTACATATTTCCATCCACTCTCACAATCATCGAAGGCCTTCTTTCACACTCATCCAACCACAAATCCGCAGATCTCTGCACAATCATACTAACAACAAAATAGATTGCTCAGCCTAAAGATAAGACATCTTCCTCATAATTCACTTACATTATGAATTATTTTGGCTTACATTCTCATTAAGGGTTTCTTTAGTGTCAGCAGAATGGTACACTTTCTACAAAGAAACATGAGAACTCGATTTCCTGCCATTAACAGGATCCAATGGTACTACTGTGTTCGGGGCCAGAAATCTTATGATTTCTTTCGGACCTATGAACTTAGCACTTAATGACATGTTAATTTTCTTAGCTAATGAGGACTTTATTTGAGATTTTACTAGAACGAGTTGTCCTACTTCAAATGTAACAGGGCTTCGTCTTTTCTGCATAATTTTGTTTCTTACTTTCCAACTCTTACACCACGTGAGGCTGCGTTTGTTATTTACTTTTGTGATGTTTGGCTTACGGGTAGCTGCTCGGACATAGAAACCAAGTTTCCTGACCTCGCGTCGAATAGTCATGGTGCTTGGAGTAGATCCTGATGCAGTTTGGAATTCTTGTGTGATGGTGGCAGTGGATAATTGACGATTATTTTGTACAACCTTCTTTAACACTCGATGGTCTCTGGAAGTCACCATGAAAAAAAAAGTCGCCTTACACGCTGTTTGGTTGTACACGTCCCTTCAAGTTTCCGCTTCCCTACAACATCAGAAACAGTAGACCTAGAGATGTTCAGGAGGGTGAAAATCTCGCGCACAGACTTCTTACAGAAGTACAAACCAATCGCTTGACCATGTTGAAAGTCTGTGAGTTCCTCAGACCGTCCCATTGTACTGTCTTGCGCTTTCTGCTGACTACTGAGATGTTGACCATGTGTTCCACGAGGCAGTACTGTATCGCCTTCTATACATGAATATTAAATAAGTGCACGTGTAAAATTATGTAAAATGAACCTGTTCTTAGCCATTCAAGACGAGCTGAAACATTCACGTATTGACAAGCGCTTACATTTTCACAGTGTGACGTTCTTACCTCCCTTTACCTTATTTCAGTACCAGTAGCAATTGACGAGGAAAAAGTCTCAACTTTATTTTGTTTATATTCTTTTGTCAACATCGGTTTGTCCTTCGAAACTTACTTTTATCGGTTTGTATATAAAATTTTGGCCACCATTTTCTTCTTTTTTTTTAAAGAAATAAGAAGTACTAAATTTAATTTTCGTATTGCCCTAAAGTTTTGTTTTCGTGAACCTCCTATTTTCAATAGATATCCTGGTTAAATGCATTTCTATTCGAATGTAGATTTTTGCTACTCTTATAGTATATAAGAGGAGGCTAGAAGCCAAAGGATAGAAGTGGCATTTACAAATAACATACTTCAATATAATCTTTTTTATATAACTCAAACTCTATGTGACACAAAAGTGTCATATTTTGTGCAAAGAAACCTCGGATACTAATGTGTCCATGTACAAAAATACGACAATTTTGTGTCACATGTTTCAGGTTATATATAAAAAGTTACCTAGAACTGTTTAGTATTCCACAATATTCCTTGTAGTGTAAAATTTGATTTATGAAGTCGACATATATTCCTTGTTTTATTGAAACTAAAACAGGTTATGAAGCCCCCCACCCCACCCCTCAGAAAAATTAACAATTTTCAACAACAAAACGGAAACCCAGACTTTAATTTTTAAAAAAAAAAACAGCAAATGCAAATTTAAACTAGAAACTGAAAACCGGATTTTGAACTAAAGTCTAAAATCTGGTACTGAATGAAAACTGGAAAACTTGATCTTTGGATTCCAGGTCTCATTCTGATAGAAATAAACTAAAGTACTCAATTACAGATTCTAGATAAAACATCACTATACGTGGCCAAAATTCTTGTGTTCTAAAAGTTAAAATTTTAAAATCCATATTAGAGCAATTCTACGAATAAGTGGAGCTCTGTAGTCCAACATACAGTGAACATTTTGAAGATTAGTGCAATCAGCTCCTGGAAGGTATCCACGACCGCAAGTAAGGGAGAGCAAAGGGATCACGTGCCCCCAGGAACTCCGCCAGGATTTTCAATTTAGGGGCTGTAAAGTTACAAATGGAGGGTGTAAGTGCAGTTACGGATCTACCGTAAAAAAATAAGTTTAGGGTGCGCTCGAGAATTTAGAGGTGACATCCCCCACAGGGGAGTCTGGAAGAATCACGCCCCAAGCATCGGACTGGAGGCGGCAAATAAAGATAAGGAGGGGCGTAGTACATTTTTGGCTCCTTCGAAGGGGTGCCATAATCGCATATTTCTCCCCTTGCAAAAATACAAGCTACAGCCCTGGGTATACGATGTATGTTTACTAAACTTACTGTAAAAGGTCTTAGTACAAATTCATAGTGAGCTTCTGCTGTTGGATTATTTAAAATGTTTTAAAAAGCTACGACTTTACGAATTTTAAATATGAGTTATACAACTAAATATGTTGGAATTACCTACTTACTTACTTACTCTATGGCTTACGGAGCTCGCAGGTTCATCGCCGCAGTAAAAAACGTTCTCCATAGAATTCTATCCTGAGCAAGATCAAGATAGTTTTCATCATAAACACCTATTTCACGAAGATCCCTTCTAATATTATCCTCCCAACGTCGTCTCGGTCTTCCTAACGGTCTCTTTCCATTCAGTTTACCAAACACGATGGAATATAATATTAGTTTCTCTCGCATTTGAGCTACGTGGCCTGCCCACGTTAGTGGTTGCGGTTTCATTATTCTTACAACATCGGATGAGTCGTAAAGTGTGTGAAGTTCTTTGTTATGCAGTCTCCTATATTTCCCAGTCACCTCGTCCCATTTCCGACCGTATATCCTTCTCAATACATTAGTTTTCAAACACACGTAATTTATGTTCATTTGCTAGGGTCGTACTCCAACTTCTGCAACTGTATAGTATTATTGGCAGAATAACCGTTCTGAATATTTTCAATTTCAACTTCCTTGATATTAATCGCAAAGTTAGAAGTTTCTGGACTTAGTAGGGACATGCGTTGCCCGATACTAAGTGACTTTTTCTCTCTTCCGTGACCTCGTTTTTACTTGTTACATATACTCCCAAGTATTTAAATCAGTTTACTTTCTCCTCATTCCCAATTATTATGTATCTATTTCCGTTATACTGTGTTTCGATGTTTATAATGTTTTTTAATTGTTATAATGTTTTTTTTTTCTGTATAACTGTAGACCTATCTTGTCGCACGCTTCTACTAAGATATCCGGGCTACTTTGTAGGGCATATACAGTATATCGTCTCCTATTAAATCTACATCATCCGCGTATGCGAACAGTTGATTCAAGCCATTCAATGTTAGTCCCTCTTTGTTTTCTTTTAGTTTCTGAATTTAATATTCTTACCCAAAGTTAAACAGTAGTGGTGACAAGGCATCACCTTGTTTCACTCCCTTGTGAATCTCGAAATTATCTAACATATTATTACCTATCCGTACTCTGCTTATGAGGTCACTGAGACATACCCTCACTAGTTGAACAAGTTTTTCGGGATTCCAAATTGTACCAGGATATTGTATAGTTTTTCCATTTTGATAGAATCATATGCTTTCTTAAAATAATTGAATAACTGGTGAACAGTCCCATTGTATTCCCATGTGTCTATAAGATTTGTCTCAAGGCGAACAATCTAAACGATTCATCGCCTTTTTTATAAACCGGAACTATTATTGAGTTTTTTTTATTCCTTTGGAAGCTCCTCCTTTCTCCATATAGCACTTATCAATTTATGCAGTTCCTTGATTAGTGCCGTTTCTCTTTCTATAATTGATTCAGCTAGAATATTTATTATCTATTCCTGATGATTTGAAAATTTTCAGTTCTTTATCGATATTTCGACCACGATTTTGCCGGGTTCTGGTATCCACCGTTCTGTCGTATAGATTTTAAATTCCTATTTTTTGTCTCCGTTGTGCACATTAAGAAGTTTTTCGAAATATTTTGCCATAGATCGATAATTTTAGTCGGATCCTCTTGAGGATATCCGCGTTCATTACTAATCATCCCAAGCCTAGGCTGATAACCTTTCCCTGACGAGTTTACCCTTTGTACAGATCACGTATGTTTTGTATTGCTGTTTTCCTCTATCTCCTGAATCTACTGCGTCAGATATTCTCGCTTTTTGTTTCTTAACCCGCGTATGGCGGTTCGTTTCGCGTTGCTGTAGTGATTGGTATTTGTTTTGCTTTTATTACTTAATCATCGTTGTCTTTCTTGTTTCTGTTCTTCATAAAGCTTAAAGCATGTTGCATCAAACCAAGGCTTGTTTCTCTGCTTTTATTCTCACCTACACATTCCTTCGCTGCACCCTTTACTGTGTCACGAATTGCCTCCCAGATCTTACTTACATCAATTTCACTATTAACTTCATCTTTATTACTAATCTAGTCGGCTAAGCTTTCGAACCTATTTGAGATTTTGTGGTGGTAGCCTTCTTTTACGCGTGGATTATCTAACCGTTTAACTTCAAATTTAAGTTGTTTTGATCCTTTGCCTTCTCTGTTCGCGAAGCATAACTTTTCCCTAATTTTTGTGATCACTAACTGTTGAGCGGTGTCACCTTCCGCTCCTCTGTAAGACCTAACGTCCATTATGTCCGTGTGTCTTCGTCTATCTACTAATACGTGATCGATCTGGTTGAGAGTTTTGCCATCTGAAGATATCCATGTGTATTTGTGTATATCTTTGTGTTCAAAGTACGTGCTCTTTACTAGTAGGTTTTGTGGCAATGCTAGGATGCAAAATTTAAAATATATACATATTAAGATTTTTCTCTTTTATATTTAAATGAATGACCTATTTCTTTCTAGTCTTGTTTATGACCTGGTAAGTATTATAATTTAAACTCGATTGCAAGATCATACCAGTATGTCAGGCCCTTTTTATATTCATATACGCTGTTACTATCTACACCCTGATATTGTTTTTATGAAAATAAATTTTCAAACATTCCTCTAATAAGTAGTGTATTAGATGGTTTTATTAGGTCCATACTTTCAGAGAGTTTTGTAAAATATATTTTAAAAATGTATGTGGTTGTAAAAAATGTCAGTGCGTGACGGCAACTTTAATATTATATAAAATAGCATTTTTAATATATACGTGTTATTTAATCGCGAACGTGATCTCCAGTATTTTTGCTAGCATATTATAACTATGTCCGATTTGCATGTTTTAACTTCTCGAGGATATTACAAACCTAGGATACCACAATTACAGTCGGAAAGTATATTCTGAATGTCAGTTTGCTGCGCGTGGTTTTGTTGGTTAATGGTTTAGACAAAATTTATTGTGATAAGGAAAAAATGTTTGAAATACTTCTTTTTTTTTTCAACATTTCACTAATGCACCACATGAAAGCACTTAACTTTTCACCAAATATTCTGATGTGTACAGTACTTTTCGTAGTACATTGAAAGTCGCACACTCACCATAATCTGAGAA
>JAGDQP010060215.1:0-10392 GCA_022664845.1 Lepisma saccharinum
TAACTTTACTTTTGGATCTTCAAAAATATATAATTTGCAGGAGAAATTTAATATTTTCAATGTGTGGAAGCATTGAAACGGAAAATATAACAAAGGTTGGAATCATGGAAATGTGAAAAACAAAATAGTGTCTGGAACATTAGGTGCTTCCGAGTTGAAATAAAGCACATTGAATGAATCTTAAAAATCAGGTACATCGCGTAAAATTAAAAGTATTTGCCTTCCCTACTCGTCATGTGTCCGTAATTTTCCTAGCAAGATGCGTGCCATTCATAACATGAAGTAAGTCTTTGGTATTCTTCCGCATATCGTCATATTTGTACGTGTAGATCAATATGAATATGTATTTAACGAAATAACAATGACCCATAGCATTTCGAAATGCATTTTGGATTCATAGTTGTTGCTAGGTGTCGTGTGTGAATTATTTACAAGGGCATGAGTAGTGTAGAGCGTACATATGTATCAGTAATTGCAGGAAGCTGTGGTCCCGAATAGGGTTTTTGTTCAGAGCACGCGATTTTGAATCCATCCTCTAGGCAGCTCTGCCATAGACCTCGTAGTAGAACATGACGTCTATGGCAGAGTTACCTAGCGGATGGATTCAAAATCACGTGCTCCTGTACAAAAAAAAACATTTGTTTTAGCGCAGCCAGAAATGGGGAAGCGTGCTAAGTCTATCTGTTATTAGCTCTCTGATACTACATACCATCTGCCCTGTAATATCGGCTGGACTTTAGTTGCTGCCGTGGACGAGGAACCATTCTTCGCGGAACAGTGATTTCGGGTCTAGTTACGAAGGAGGCGGATTACTATATTCAATTTAATACATGTTAGAGCAGAGTTTTAAATTCAGTCAATGAAATAAGATCTAACATGCACTGTTATCAACATTTTGGGGGACTACAGCTAGAAATATATACATATCCAGAAAGTGTAGTGAATAACGACGTAACGAGAATATATCTTTATGTATCCGTATTTCGTGAAGCAGATGTAATTGTTTTCTATCGGTTTGTAGATAAAACGCAATTACTTTATTTCTGTTAGGACTGAGAAAAAATAACTTTTCACTTGCCAGTAAAGCTTAACACAATCATTCACTTCATCCCTCTTACGCGCAACAGTGGAATGGAACACCACAGGTTACTGGTGCTTTACTACTTTCATTCTGTGAAGTGATCGAGTTCCTAGTTCCTATGCATCATGGAAGAGCTGAAGATTTTGGAAATGTCAGGAAAGGTAGAGAAACAAAATCGCGGAATCTACAGTAAAACAAGAATTGTAAGAAGACACTGTTTTTATAAAGCATTTAGCATTTTTCATTAGAAAATGCCTTGATTTAGAAATATTATTTTAAATATAAACTGGATCGATCCAGAACTGAGCACGCAGTTAAAAAGAAGCCAATAGAATGATTTTATTTTAATTTTTAGCTTATTTTCTATTAGACAAGTAGTTGTGATATGTCTGAGGAATGGTGTCCATAACTTTTTCCAGCTAAATCATGGGTAGATAGTCTCAGGATTATTGTACGTCATCACTGAATTTGCCTGGTGAAACTTTTCCATGATTGATGGCAGTAGTACTTGCACATACTTGCCTCTTCCGAATTCCGCGACTTATTCATTGAAGATGGGGGTTGAGTATTTGGAAGTGATGAACGATTCTAAAATATCATTGAAACTAAAACCCCGATTCGAAGTTGTATGCTGACATCAATTTCAAGTTTTTGATACACATGTTGATCCTTAAAGCTGTAAGAATGCAGAAATTTGCTTTAAATAAAACCAATTGGTAATCTTAGTTAAAATGAGCAACCCAGAATACTCTTAAGTGTTACAAGCAACCAGAACATTAACATTAACATGTGAAAACATTAATAATTTAAAAATAAACTGTAATAATCGTTAAAATTAATGATTCAAGGTTATATAATTCGTCTGAAGGAGAAAAATTCTTAAATGTGAGGTACGTAACAGTTTAGGACTGACTTAACTGGGCTTCCGACAACAAGGAGTGCGTTTACAAGCAATTTTAACTTCAATTTTTGTTTCTGGAATTTGCAAGTGACAAAATTTGCTTCTGTCTAACAATGATTATTTAGATGTTACATTATAATTTCTTCAATTATAGCCAATTATTAATAGTTGCATTTGGCTTTTGCAGGTAAACGTCAGTATATACGGTATACTTGTACGTGCGTGATAAATACTTATGTTAGACGTGGATTGATGCAATTGAGGTCCATTTGTATTTGTTTCAACTAGAACAGAATAACGTTAGCATAAGGGTTTCTTAACAAGAGAAGTAATAGAACAACTTGATTGGTTCAAGTGTACGCTACATCACACAAAACGTATAATTGGTTTGCAATAATTCAACTGCAGTTTTAAAGCAGGGCTTCGGATATACAGTGTACATGTTATTAAAATTAACTCTATGGCTTATGAACTCACAAGTTCATAGCCGCAGTAACATGTTCGCCATAGGATTTTATCCTGGGTCAATAAAGCCAGTTTCTGTCTCGAACACTTACGTCAAGAAGATCCTTTCCAGTATTGGCCTTCGAACGACGTCTCGGTCTTCCCAACTGCCCCTTTTCCCTCTGATCATTTTATAAATTTATACTGTAATTTCATAATACTTGTACTAGGGAGGTTTAATTTCATAATTTGTATTAATGCTGAAGATTTATTTGAAAATTACTTTGCACTGGTGCTCGACATAAGTTAGTAAATAAAATGTTTACATTGAAAATAATGTTTTACTTTTGTTAGTTTTTGTTTTAAATTGGTTTCAAAGTTACTTCTATTATTTAACTTAGGTTACTTAGTAGTGTCGTATCGCATTAAGAGAGACTTCTAAAGTTTTCAGGGGATTTTTAGTCACAGCGTGTTTGATTATCGATCTATTTCGTATTTTTTCTCTGTTCAGCAATGGTCTTTTCCATTCTTCTTGGATGTTTATTAAACTAAACTGATCCTCGTAAGAAAGGGTAATGCTGTGCCATACATGAAATTTTGACTTCTCAAGAATCATTCAGCTAAGGTTTCCAAAGGGTGTCATGTAAGGCTACCTTACAGCAACCGTGCTGGCAAGAATATTAGGTGAGTTCATATAATTCCGTAACTTATTTTAAGATACTTTGTAAACTACTAGGGCCATTAATTAGTTATAATTTAATCGAAAATTAATTTTATTTTCTTCAAATTTCACGTTTGATGAATTTAGTGATATCGTACTTTAATGGGAAATCATTTCAACGAATTTTATTTTCAATATCTTACTCCTGATTTATATCAGTCAATCTATACATAATGAATTTGCTGCATTGATTTTTTTCTTGTGTGGGGAGAGGAAGCTCGTAAGTCAATGCATTTATCCATATTGAAAAATCTTGTCAAGGAAAGTAGTTAACATTTATTACAATTCTAGTTAGGCAAAAAACAAATTTAAAAAAACATTGTAACAACGCCTAGTAGTGTTATAGCCTTTGCATTTAAGTCAATACAAGGTGCAATGTTTCATTATGTAGTAAAAGCAGTTTGTAGTAGTTCCTTTGAATAACCAGAATCTCGTTCAAATACTACTGTAGTGTTTAAAACATTCAGATTTGTGTAGAAAGAATTTTTACAGAAATATAAAAAGGTACTAATGCACTTTGCCACTTTTGCAGGGTGGTACAGTGCTCGGTTTGTAATCGGGAAGACCCGGGTTGGCTTCCTGGTGCCGGTCATTCTGACGGTTTTCCCTGGTTTCACTCAATCTCACCAGGTAAATTCTTGCAAAATACTTCGCCTTGTTATTGTTGTTAATACATCCAGTCTGAAAGGGCCGAATTTGGGGATTGTTAAATAAATATGTTGTATTTTTTTATTTCTTTAACTTGTGTATTTTGAGCTCAGACAAAATGCAATATTATTATTACCGATTATCATGTCATACATTGGGAACTTTATAGCGTATGCGATGGTTCTGGAACTCTCGATTTTATATGAGCTTCCATTTTGATATTAGGTCTATGCAACAAATATGAAACTTCTTTAATGGAAGAAAGTGTTTGTCCTTGAGGTGTCTGTATGAGCCCGTTTCACTGCATAAGAGGAGAGCATTCCGGGAAAAGATAAAACTATTATGATTTATCAATTTATGGTTTAGAGTCACTTGTAATAATTTTCCCTTATATGGATCAATGTTGAATTTGTTTCGGTACTGAATCGCGACAGAGAAAATTATTACAAGCGAAAGTGAAATATTTCTTAAATCATTATTCTGTAAGAAACAGAGTACACAAGTTATTTCTATACACAATGTGCAAAATTCAAATTATTGGTTGAGAAAACGAAATGTTGAGAGTTCATACTATTGAATTACATATGTATATTGCTGTAAATGGGCATTTTCTAAGTTAAAATTTCGTAAGTATTCTTGTCGAATTTCTTTGGCAAAACCTATGTTTGTAACGCGGTTGTTAGTGTTATATTACAGTGTTAGGCTTATTTAAAACTAGAGCTGAAACTGATCCAGGTTTATATCGGGCCCCAAGCACAGACCCAATTTCAAAAAGTTTTACATCCTCGGAAAGAACAAAACTTTCTCCATCTCCAACATTTGGAGATGTTAATTGATAAATCAAGAAATCGTAAATACCTTGTCTATCTTAATTCTGTATAACGGTTCGGCGTTAAAAACAATCATGTTGCATTTGTTAGCCTTATAGAGACTAAAACTTTATATTTTTCGTCAAATGCGAGAAATTTCTTCAATCGTACTCAAGTTGGTGTTGCTTGAGTTTTAAGTATTAAATATTCCAGGGAAATATTGTATGTTAATTTTAAATCGATACACTGTTACTGTTCCAAAAACTTCGTTTAACTTTATTTTCTTTGGGCCATTTTATTAACTTTTGACTTCGGTCCGTCACGATTGTATGAGTGCAATGCTTGTTGAAATACACGAACGTCCATGTCCCAGGCGGGATTCGAATACTGGACCTTGGAGACGCTGGCCCTAACGCGTCAGAGTATACGACTGCTATTGTTCCAATCTCCAAGTACAAAGATAAATAATGTGACCGCTTTCTTATTTCTAGTGCTCACAAAAAACTTCACTCGTCGTTTTGTCATAGACTTTTTTTTAAGCTCTCTTCCTAATTCACATAATCTAAGTTAATGGAATTAAATTTCCGTTATTAATGTGCAAATCTATATTTTGTGGTTTAATTACTTATTTTGTAGCTGATTTCGGGAAATGTAGATTTTCCGATACTGGTTACCTAATCGTAAGGTAATATATTTCACTCCCACAAAATTCATGTATATCTTTAGGAGTATTACGGACATTTTTATGCGGTAATACAGGTCATACCGGTGAATTTATGTATTTTTCCCCCTTAGGTATTGGGATTTTTATGTTGAAACAAATATCACTCCAGCAAAGCCATGTATTTTTTCCGGTTCATTACCTGAATTTTTACTGTGAGATATCTCTCATTCAGGGTAAGTTCATGTCTTTTTTCCGGTTCTATTACATGAATGTTTACTGTGAAATATCTGCCACTCCAGTGAAATTCAAGTACTTTTTACGGTTGGTTACCTGAACTTTTAAGGTAAAAACTTGGCGTCCCCGATTGCCAGTAATTTCACCGTATAATTTCCGGTCTTTTTTAAGAGGGTACATTACCTGCGTACAAGAAGAGTATATTAAATACATTCAACGTTAGTTCCGTTTTATCCTCTTTTATTTTTAAAATTGCATTTTCTAACGCAAAGTTAAACAGCAATGGTTAATAGGCATAACCTTGTTTTCAATACTTTGTAAACCTTGAACGCATCTGATATATTATAGCTTACCCGTACTCTGATTTGAAAAGTACGTATCTGTTTTCTCTTCACTAAAATGTCAGCTCACATTGTAATCTCAAAAGTAACCTATTAAACATTCGCATGTCATAGGCATACGGGAGTTATTTCAATTGAATGTCAATCATGGATATATAATATCATCCATATTTATATTAACATTCATTTTGTTTCTCGCATACTTGCCTTACACTTATTTATAATATTTTAGGAAGTGTTAAAAATTAAAATTATGAGATGCAGTGACTATTTTGTGGTAAGATAAGATGAACTTTGAAGGGTTAAGTTTGATTTCTATATAAATCATTGCTATTAAACTATCCAACAGCCTAGCGAATATTCTCATAAAATGTGAATAATGACATCGTTTTCTTTAACACTGATTTAATTAAGTTAGGATATTTTTAATTATATCTTCCGCTTTGGAATAGAGCCTTAAAAAGTGTCCGAAAAAAGAATACATTTAAGTTTGTAAGTTGGGACGAACATAAACTTTGGCTTTACTTAAAGAAAATAGTGTAAAGAGAAGCGCAATGATATCAGAGTAAAAATAACTACTGTATCTAAATCATGCTCAATCCTAGCTTGATAAACTAAATCAATTTTACAACTAAGAGTAGAATGTAGAAGCTTTTTACAATAATGACCTATTTTAGAGTAAAAGAGTTTCTCGCTCCAATTGTCATTTGATTAGTATAACTGAGAAAAAAGACTGAATTAGAATTTAACTGTCTGACACTTCCATCTACCGGTAAGCATTTATATTTATAAAAAAGTCAAGAGAAAATGGTTTATTGCAAATTATAAATGTAATTTGTCATCTTTTATGGATACTAATTCCGGTGGAAAAGAATTAGGACTTCGAATTTTATAATAGATAACTGCACAGGTTTATAAAACCAAGATTTGAAAGAGAATGATGCAATAACATATGATGAATGCACTACGCATGAAATTTGATCACTTTTCAGTTTATAAGCTTGTTAGGAAAATTTATATTTTTTTTAGAAAACCATATGATCAATATATTCAGATTGTTGTTCAGATACGTTTACGCACGTTTAGATGCCACATCTGGAATGTAATAATATTCAAGTGGCATTCAAATTTGGTCTGGAATCATATTTGTTTTAAGAAAAAAGAAAAGAGTAACAAATTATTATTTACCAAAAACTAATTTAACATACATGTTTAAGTACCCTCCGCTATGACCAATGCATCTTCTCCGGAATTGTATCCGCTTTTGGATACCCATTACTAAGAATAATTCCCTCTGTCCTTTATTGCATCTCTAGAATACGCTTTTAATTTCATCCGTTGATCTGAACGTTTTCCCTCACAAAAAAATCATATTGAGGACAATCCGGTGGTATGTTGTACGACGTCCTATCCCATGTTGTTATAATTTCCAAGACAACTTTATCTTTAATGGAGGAGTTTCCCTCATTCTCTAGCTCTGCCCACTGTTCGGGAAACATTGACTTCCTCTTTCTCAACGCAGTTTTAAGGGTGGAGTAGCATGTATTTATAGTATGACGAGCTTCTAAGGAATCGACACGAATAATAGTATTAATAGTAAGGGGCCCTTGTGAGCTTTTTCGCCTGAACCCAGAAATTCGATATATGCAATATATTTTGATGGTTTCTTTATGATAAAATACACTGAAGCCGAACCTTGTGGGTATATGCTCATACCCTTGGGCGTTTTGAAATACGACGCCATCAATATGGCCGTCATTTAATGACATGGATCGATTTACCATACATATATTCATGTTTTGTATCAAATAAAACATTATAGATGTTCGGAGTTGAAATAAATGAGTAATGCAGTCTATATGTTTCACATCCTTGAGAGTATCGATATGACGTCATTAATATGGCCGTCCTATAATACTACCTCTTATTAAGACGTTGAGCAACTTCCACTAAAAATACCCATGTTTGGCATTAAATGAAAGCCCAAGGTGACTGGAGTTAATGTAGAACCACTTACACAATGCGAAGGACCGCTGTAAGAAATGTGTCGTAACAAGCGTGGCGACTATGTAAAGAAGGAAATGGATAAGTTTTAGCATAATGTATAAGGTCTCCAAAGTAGTTTCCTTCGGGGTGATTGCAAGAAATTTGTTGATACTTCGTCGTATATAAGACACACAATTGTTGTATTTTGTACATACACATTCAGGTCCAAGGTTCTTTTGTACAGTCCCAAGCAGCACACACTATTGGACCAATATGGATCAAGCTTCGTCCAGTGTTAGGTCGATATTGGCCCGATATGATGTGCTTCTAGGGGGATATACATAAAGATCATCTCCTACTTCTGGTTGTTGATCAATGTAACTTGTATTCCTTAGTTTCTAAAGTCGTCATATAAGACTTACTTGCTTTGAAAATTAAAAATCTGACCATAATTATAGTTCGATGTGACTATTCCAAACATCGAAAAGTCAAACTTCTGCCTTGATTTTGAAAAGATAAGTCAAATCTCATATTTCTCAAGATCTGGATAAATAGACCAACCAAGCTAACAAAATGTGTGTTCAAGTCAACTGTACACATTTCTACAAAATTATTGTTGCAGTCAAAATATAGCGATAAAATACTGACGCGCATCATGTTGTTATACCCTCTTACTCTTCTCAACAATTTGTTCCCGATCAAGTCGAACCAAAATATTTGACCGTAATAATCTCACCGGGGTAATTGTCAAATAAAACAGTCAAATGAAGCATAAGTAGATGGTACTCCTCTCATTTGGTTCAACTCCAGTCATCGAAAGCTTTCATTTGAAACTAAATATTTAATGTATATTTCATTCTAAAAGATTGATTTTAAAATGATTGCCTATCATTGTTTCTCTCTAATATCTCCAAGATATCTCTCCTCAATCTCAGCATGGCCGTGTGCGGTAGTTATTACTGTTGCAAATAATTATGACTGTACTAACGGAGGAATTGAAAGAAATGTCACTATCGCTGATGAAAATATTGATTGTCGCGTTTCTCCTCAAGCCATCGTGATATACGCCTCATTTTTTTTTCAGAACAAAACTTGCATAGTTTCCCAAAAACATGAATGAAATTCCGTTTTGAAATTTTGTTAAAGACCTGACTAGAACTCATTTTCAAGCAAAGTGATTTAAAAAATCCTTTTATTATTATTATACAAAGTAAGAAGCTTAAGATAATTTTATCAAGGATGAAAAAGGACGGAACATAAGGGAGGAATATATCACAAGGATAAGACAGTACTAAAGCAATAGTTAACGGGACCCTGGGCCCTAAAGGGCCCAATGATTTTGCAAAACAAAGAATACAGATATTATACTAGTTTGCAGATTTTTGGGTTCGAGTAGTTATGAAAAGTTGTGCATTGGTACGAAATTGAGACCTGTAAAATGTGACCCTTCTTGGCCGTCGAGTGTTTTTTCTGTTTTACACTATAATTTTTGCGGGCTGGGGGCCCCAGCTAGATATCTTTTGATCCGGTTGTGTTTCGCGGAATAAACATGACGGACATTCTTCAACACTTCACGCTACTCAAATGAAAAATAAAAAAAACAATCGCGGTATTGCCCCTCTCCCAAGCACCGAATGAATACCGTTGTAAAAGTTAAATAATTTAATGTTATTTTTGGTCACCCCAAACACAGCCTAATCGAAAATCATTTACCCGGGTCCTGTTGGAAATCATTCCACACTAGATTAGTTTGAGAACGACATAAATATGTATTGTTTGCTACTACGAATTTAAGATTAACTCATGTCGTAACTATTCAATTTTGTATATTTTCTCTGAAATGACTAAATACTCCAATAATTCAAAAATTTGGTATTGATATATACTTCAATGTTGCGTTATACCACTCATTATTTCATGTCCCATGGTCTATGAAACAAGATTTTACCTTAATGAAAATGTTACGTTTCAACATATACAGCAAATGCGAGCAGTTATCATTTAATAACTACTATTCATTTTATATCTAAAATCTTGTATCAAATAACAACATTTATAACGGTACCAATATGTCAGTTAGAACCTCAAAACGTCATGAACTGAGAAACTGCAATATGGAATGTTTCCCGAAGGATTAGCTTATTTGAATGATAGAGCCAACTTTGCTGTTATTTAGATCAACTGCGAAAGACTTGTTCTGTTAATATATTTACCCCGGAGGTAGGTTCACTTTGTCACTCTCTTACAAAACGCGACTTGAGTCCAAATTTTCGTACATTTGAACATATTCTTGGATGTATTCACCCTTTGTTTTTCTCGGGAGTTGGGAATTGTTAACACAACTCTATGGCTTAAAATGTGAAACAATGTGCTCAAATCAGCAAATCTATGAACTGTGATTCAGAATTTAAATAATTTTTATAGTCTAGTTGCCTACGAGGTATAGACATATTCCAAAGAACCTTGAGAATAATTTAAGACTTCAGTATTCAAGTTGGAGGTAATCCATTATATATATATATATATATATATATATATATATATATATATATATACACATGTG
>JAGDQP010060216.1:0-12242 GCA_022664845.1 Lepisma saccharinum
ACTCATTCCACTTGTTCCATCTAGCCGCATTGCTTCCGGGTTCCAGAAGATCAGCGTTTTTGCACAAATATTAATTGTTATCTTTCCTTACTCGCATCCATCAGCACCTCTTCCATTCACACACTCACACACTTAGAGCGTCTCTTGTGACGGTTTCCGCCTCAAGGCGCTAGTTCTGCCGGGTTCCAGCAGACACAGTTATTCTAATTATGTTCACGTTTTTAATTTATTTCACTTCACATTTAAGTTGTTTTTTAATAGACGCGGTTGTCACGACGCGGCTGCGCGGACACAATCATCCACCAGCTTACCTGTAAAGTAAAGATTTTCCCTTATCTTGTCTCCTGTACGCGGTGGTTCACGCCGTTAATAAATTTTCTTTTATAGTAGCTAGAAATTCTATCTGTTAGTCCCCTGAGGGCCGCCACCAGTTCCGGAGTTCTCAGAACGTCTGTGACGGGGGTCTCCCCCAGGAGTTCTCTTTCATCTCTAGCAAGATGCTCAGTTTCTTGGCATCGCAGAATGATATGCTCGGGCGTAGCCACCACCCCACAAGTATGACACATATTGTCCTCGACGATGTTCATCTGGTGCAGCTTCTGTCGAAAGGGACCGTGGCCAGTTAGATATTGCATTAAACCTCCCGTAACTTCCAGCTGCATATCCAATCGTTCCTCAATGCTCGGAAAAATAGAGTATAATCTTCTTCCTTTATCGGTTGCGTTCCATTGGTTCTGCTATGCCTCGACCACGATTGAATTGATTTCAGAAACGTTTTCTGCAGGTCTATGTAGAATTTTAATTAATTTATCTTGGTCTTTCTTTTTTAGCCAATACATAGCGCCTAATTTCTTAATTTGGAGATGGAGGGGGGAACACACACACACACACAGAGAGAGAGAGAGAGAGAGAGAGAGAGAGAGAGAGAGCTTGTGTACGTGTTCCACTATACAGCGAAGAAATACAGCACTCTGCGAAGGCAAGTCTACCCTCGAACGCGCTCCAATGCGCATGTGTCATAGATATCCTCTATGCATCGACATGGATAGTCAGTGATGGATGTGCACGAGCCACGAGAGGGACTTTCCCGCCCGAATAGCTCTAGTTGTTGAATGCACTTAATTTTATTATTGAATAACACTTTTAGCGTTGAAGGAATTTTCTTGAAAATTGTTGTCTGTGACGATACACAGTGACAATGAAAATTTTGAATTTTTAATCAATTTTATTTTCTAATTTTCCGTAGTTGCGGTTTTTGGATAGAAAGAGAGGTTTTCAGATGAGCCACTCGTACTTGAGTGAGTGCTTCTTCTTTCAGCGTAGCCAAATTATAAATTTTGTAACCAAATCCAGGTATTTTGACATTTATTCAACTACTATAAGTCGTTCCACTCGGGATTGCCGCTGTTTACGTGGTGGTGCTGATGTAGTCAACAGTGACTCAGTCGCCGACTGTCTGAGAGACGACAGTGTTGCAACGTACAATATCCAAAATAACCTACACCGAGCGGCCATAGCTCAATTAGTAGAGAGTTCACTTAGTAATCGGAAGGTCCTGGGCAGTGTTCGATTTGTTTTAAATCACGAAGGGTGGGGGATGTCCTAAAACTAGTGGGTGATTGTACGTTTCAACATACTGCATTTTTGGGCAGAAATAGATTTTATCCCGGGTTGGAATAATATTCAGAATTAACAACCGGAGATTATATCCTCACGAACCAGAAAACATCCCCGGTACCCGCCCCCAACAAGTCCGACAAATGGAACACTGGTCCTGGGAACGATCCCAGGGGCCGTCAACAATGCTGACAGCTTTTCTAGGGTTTCTCCTCAGTCACACCAGGCAGATACCGGGATGGTACGTACAAACTAGACCCTGGCCGACTACCTTTCAAAATCTTCTCCCTTACCCTGTCCCATTTTGAGCCTGAGATGCTTGGCAATGAAATATTTCGAAAGTGCGTAAACTTAGAAAGGGATATAGAAAAAATATGTATTTCTATAGAATTTCCACACTAAATACTCGCCTGCGATTATTATCACCACACCACTATTTTCTGATTGTGTTCCGGATTTTGCATGTAGTTGAAACTTTCTGCTGCCTTTTTGAAGTCATGTTGTATATTCGTCACCGTTGTCATACTTTTCCTAAGGTTCTTAACATCGCCTTTTGTAGAGGAAAGATTGATTTTTATTTATTTTTTTACTTACCAGAAATTGTGTACATTATTTATAGCAGGGGCGGTCGAATGGTGGACTCCGAACCCCGAAACCTTTTATCCCGGAACTCCACGTTTTAATACAAATTTAAATTTATTTATGACCTTTCGGTACACTTGGCTCAAGCCGGGTTTGATACGATATTCAATAATAATGTGTGAATTGATTATATGTATACACTTTACTAGTTGAAAAAAAAATGTAATGTGAATTCATTTCCTTTTTTTTTTTTTACTTTTTTTTGTAATTACTCAACTATACGGAGTAAGTAATAACAACACTCTTACTGTCCTGTTTCATTTATTTATACTGAGCCACCGTAGCTCAGTGGTAGAGCGTTGGTGTAGCAATCGGGAGGTCGTGTGTTCGGTCCCAGGGGCCGACCATCCTGACTGAGTTCTTTTGTCACATCAGGCAAATTCCGGGATGGCATCTTCAACATATGTACTGGCCGATACCTTCCCGAATCCTTTCCCCTCCGTTAGCCCGACCTGAACCTCAGATGCCTAAAGACCATAAATAAAATTCAAATTCACTTTAATTTAATGGCATATAGGCATCTATGGCTCGGGCCGGGATGCGAGATGGAACCGTTCAGGACTTAAGTTAAATGTACCATCCCGGAATTCGCATGGTGTGATTCAGTGCTGGATCTATAAATTTTCCTATGGGGACAAAGTTAAATTTTGCTGCCCCTTCCACCTCTCTTTTGCCGACCTTTCCATTGTTTTTCTTAGCCAAACAACACTACCGGCCGACGCGACGGCCACAACATTATCTCGCATCACGTAGTGTACTTTAGTTATCTTCTCTGAAGCCTGTCGTGGCTTCGCTATTACTAACTCCAGTAAAACAGAAGACCTGCCTATCTGACTTGAATCACGGTTTTGAATTTTAAAAATGAAAGTAGGTTGTGTGGAATAACATGGAAAAATGTCTTAGCGCGCCGGTATTGAAATTTTGAACACTTTTAGTTCAATTTCAATTCAATAGGCAATTTTACTTCCTTTTTTAAGAGCATTTATTTTTTATTGTTATCTGTTTGCCGCCCCTAAGCGTGCCTCCTGGGGTGTTTGCCCCCCCCCCTTAGATCCGGCACTGGTGTGATTGACGAAAACCTCAGTCAGGATGGTCTGCCGCTTGTATATAACAGAAGTTGTCTTGAATACGAAGTCAACACTCTATTATCTAAGCTACGGCCGCTTGGTCTTACTGTTGGCCTAATGTTATCGTGGACTAAATGACTGCTGTATATTCCGACGCTAACTTGAATTCAGGACTATTTAAACAAATTTATGTACCATGTATCCATAACATTAAGAAATCGAGTTATTTGATGGTTACATTGCTGATAAAAAAGACTGCTGCGTAGAATAGTAGCAACATAAGAATATTTGTTTTGCTTTTGACTTTTTCTTGTTCCACATTGTCTACCTATTTGTTTACCTCACACTTCGTCACTGGCGTCCACATTAGGCGAGAAAAACAACGCCAAAAATTTAAGGTTGCCAATCTAGTAAGATTCTAATGACTTTATTAATAAAATAATTATAAATTAATAATAAATAATAGTAATAAAAATTGTTAATAATAAATAATAAAAGTTGTTCATAATAAAAAAAATATTTTTTAGAATTTGAATTAATTTATGGCCTTTAGACATCTCAGGCCAGGATAGAGTGGGGGAAATGATGTTGGCAGGTAGTTGGCCAGGCTGTAGTTGTAGTGGACTCAGGATGTAGTGGACTTAAAGGACTTGCAGGTTATAAACTATAAAAACCACGAATTGTTACTGCTTATCATCCATTTACGATTATGAATGTTAAGTGATCTACAATTTCACAATACGAAAAATCTTCGAACTTTAATCTCATCAATTCTAATAGATTTATTATTGGGTCTTTCATGTAGAGTTGCCAGGTTAATAGAATGTCAATACGGGGAAGGCCACGACAATTAACTCAAGAAAACGCCCAAAAGTATTTAATTTCAAGCACATAAATTATGATAATTGACAAATTGGTGTATATATTTTTAAGTTTGCATACACTAATAATTTTACTTCTGCTTTGTTTTCTTACAAAAAAGAACCGTAATATTTTACTTCACTTTCGAACTTGTCAGTAATCCTGAACCTCTTTCAATCAAGCCATGAAATTCCTGACAACTAAGATAAAAAATAAGTTAAACTTGAATTTCTTATTCTATCGGAGTTCTAAACATTTATTCCTATCATCTCCCTATTTTTTAAGCATTCAAAAACTTTCTCAACAAATGCGTTTGAACCAGGAATAGTTAGAACACAATAATTAAACCTCAGTATATGTGGAATAGCGTCTAAATTAACTTTAGAGAAAATAATCACCCAGAGTCCACAATATAAATTTTCACTACATCCAGCATCATGTAACTCATTCTTAGGGCAAGAATATTCCTCATAATGATAATCGCAATTAAAAATTGAACAAATCTCAGCATATACCTATTTCAAAGCATTAATCATTTCCTTAAAATAAGAACATTCATTATTAGCTTTCCAGTGTAAAGCCCATAGTTTCTTAGAAATAGTATCTTTGTTTCTTTCATCTGTATTCATCTTTTTCGTACATTTGTGGTCTAATGACCAGTTGTACATCAGAATCGTCAATCGAATCTAATTACAATAATAAAACAAGTAATTACAATATCTAGATAAAACACATTACATAACTTAAAAATTAAACAGGGTTACAGGAAATCATCTTCTAGATATTCGTTGATAGTATAGTAGGCTTTACTTGTCAATGTTTCGAGAAGTACAGATTTAAATTTTGAAATATTTTCTGTAAATCTTAAGTATTGCGGTAGCTTATTGTATAACTTTGTACAGAGACAACATACTCTGTTATATACATATTTCTGACGATTTACAAATATATTAAGCTTTGGCCTTCTAACTGTGCTGGTGCATTCTCCTAACATGAGTAAATAAATGTGATTCTTCATAACAAACATTATACATTTATAAATAAAAAGACAATGAAGAGTAAGGATTTTTGTGATTTAAAGATGATTTTGCATGAGGCTCGGACCTTTAGGCCAAAAATGGTCTGCAGCGCCCTTTTTGTAAGCGAAAGATCTATTATACTAATAAAAGATACCCCAAAAAGTTATCTCGAAGTTTAAAACTGAATAAAATTTGGCGTAGTATAGTAACAATAAGGTTCTTTTGGATACTGAGCCGTTAAGTCTGTACAAAGCAAAGCAAATACTACGTAATTTCTGATTGAGTTCAGTAATGTGTATTTCCCATTTCAAATTTTCATTTAAGGTCACACCTAGAAATTTTGTGTAGTTACAGAAGCGCAAAATTAAGAATCAACTGTTACAATCGATAGGACACATGGCTTTTGATGAATGTGAAAGTATAGAAGTTTAGATTTTTCTACATTTACCTTTAGGTAATTCATTGAAGTTCATAAATTCAGATTTTTAACTGTTGTTTTTAAGTTCTCTTCTAGATCTGACTGGGTTTACCCTTTGATCAGAATATTTAGGTCGTCAGCAAACAAAACTACATATTCAGTTTGTATGAAAGTGGGTAGATCATTAATATATAGTAAAAAGAGGATCGGACCCAAAAAAGATCCTTCAGAAACATCTGTAGTGATCATGCCAGAAGTTGAAGAAAAGGTTTCATGTCTTCCATTCATGGTCCTTGCAATTTGCACTACTTAGGCTCGATCAGTTAGGTAAGAGGAGATCCAATTGTGTGCTACACCTCTTCTACCGTACCAGTTTAATTTTCGCAACAAGACTTCATGTTGAACGCTACCAAAGGTTTTTCAGCAGTGTTTCTATCACAAGATTTCGTTCGCGGGGTTCCTGGGGGCTCACGAAAATTATAATAATGTATATTGACTCCAATGTACTAAAACATAAAATAACAATAATGTTACTTAACAATGTGTCGTACTTCCTTAGTTAGCCTCAAAATAACATGAACAATGTTTATAGAATGAGCTATTATATACGTATATCAGTATACGTATGAGTAATACAAGTGTTGAGACTTGAGACTAATTCGTCCAGGAGTGCAAAGCCCCCCCCCCCCCCCCGAAAGCCTGCCTCAAAGAAACAGTGCTTTTGAATAATCTACAAATAAGCCAATAACCAGTTGATTCTGTTTAATGTATTTGATACTTTTACGATAAAATCAAATATTGCAGTTTCAGTGGACTTCTTGTTTTGAAAGCCATGTTGAACAGGAGAGATTAGCTTGTGTGAAGATATAATAATATTTATACGAGTGAACATGACGTATTCATAAAGTTATGAAAAGACTGATAGGATTAAAATTGGGCGGTAATTTTGTATTTGATTCACATCACCCTTTTTATATACTAGGATAACTTTTGAAATTTTTAACTTATTTGGGAAAACACCAGATTCAAATGAATTGTTTATGAGATAACATAGTTGCTCTGCAATAAAATTAAAGCGATGTTTGATAACTACTGTTGGAACTTCATCCAAGTCTGTTGAAGACGAAGTTGGAAGTTTGTTGACATGGAAAAGCAATTCTTTAACGAAGCCATAACTTGACTTGAGTAGAGGAGAAGGTCTAAATACGGGCTATCACTTTTATTTTTGAAATATCTCTCAAATGTTTCAAAGAATGTACTAAGCAACAACTGCAAATATGTCTTAGATATGTTTATTTTATAATGTAGTTGCAAATTTAGATTATAAATTCATAACTATGATATTAAACACATATTTTATTGAGACGTCATAATCTTGACTTTTGGAACACTGCTCTAAATATGGGCTACCCTTTAAAGTTACCTTAAATAATTAAGAAGAAATTTTAAAAGTTCAAAATAATGTTGAAGAGTGATAATAAATGTATATTTACAAGTCAGAGATAGTCCTTTTCTGCACCAGTGCATTCTTTATGTGCTTACCTTGAACACATGATACACATAACCCAGAGAATATCCTGTCGCAGAATATACAACTCATATCTTCATCATCTGGCTTTTATTGTACAGATGGCGTATCAAAGTAACAATCTTCATCATCTCAAGGATCAGAAAATATCATCCTGGTTTCTTCTGAATCTGATTCTTGCTTTGTGAATTCTAAAGCTCCTTGTTTTCTTTTCCGTTCAGATATATTCCATTTTTTAAATTGTTCAGCTCTTTGCTCAACTTAACTAAAAGACAATGTCTTCTTGCATTTACTAGATTCATGCTTTTTCAAGGAAGCCATAATTGTTTCTTAGTATGGGTAATCCGTTATAACAGTAGCACTTCCTCGTTTTCTAAGCCGATTGCTGACTTGTTTCTTATGACAGGAACTGCTGAAATACGAAAATTACTAGAGAAAGAAACTCTTAAGATGAAGATGTAGGTAGGCAAGGTAGCCCGTTGACCATTCATAGGAGTTGCTTCGTGACGCAACAGACGTCAATTTGCATTCTTTGTTTTGTACTGACTACGAGTGATGTCTCTGAGGAGTACAAGTTACCTTATAAAGCATTTTATACTTGCTTTTATTGTTTTTAAAAATCTGAAATAGAAATGCCTCATAAAACTTTACTACTGTTGAAAATAGGCACAACATACAAATAAATCAACCACATCCAACTCCTTGTCGCTAACTGAATTCCGCCAGCACCTTCGTCCTTGGGGAACTGTTTCACACTTTTGTCATCAGTCAGCAGCACTACACAAGCATATACAAGTCTAAAACGTCTACAAGCCCGTATTCGGACCATAGCCCAAATTTGGACCTTCCCCTCCAATGCTGATATGTAACGCAGCCGGCTAAGGAAATTAAATTTCACAGAATCGAGTGAATAGATGAATCGGTAAATGTAAAGTTGTGATCACGGCAGAAGCAAAACGTTTAAATACGAGAAAGAGGGCGTCACGTATGCTGTTAAAACGGGACAGCTTTTCTCACCTTAAAATACGGGAAATCTCAAATAATACGAGACAGCTGGCAACCCAGTTTCATTACCCATGGCGATAGGTCATGGACTTCCATCATATTGATTGACTGCTCGCTCGATTAAGTTTGATTCTTTTTTTTTATTTTTTTGACCTTAGGGCATCTGTGGCTCAGGACAAACCGATCGATTGATGATTAGTAGAATCACTAAAAAGAAGGCGTTTATGCAGTACTCGAAGTGGGGAGGGACACACCGTATCCTTACCTGTTTCATTTTGGATTTGGTGTAACTCTACCTTTTTATTAATGGGAACTAATTGTCTTTACTTTGAATAGTCAATCGCCCCAATTAGGTGCATGCGTACTGTACTGTACAGTACCCTTACATTTTCTCAAGGTTACTATATTATCTATAGGTTGCGCCAATACTTTGCGCGCGCGCTGTGGCTACGTCATCCTGGTCGCACACGTGCAGAGAGATGTCAGCAGAAAATTAAATATGTGCAGAGTTTTCATTTACGGATGTCTTATCTGTCAATGAAATCGCAATTTACTTACCTGAAGAGTACTAATGAAGAAATTTACTACAAATAGAAATCTGATATATTTGCAAATGACATATTCGTATAAGCACTCGAATTTTCCCCTCCACCCAACTTGCTTAAAACAAATGCTATTACGTGGACATTTCTTCATATATCAAAATATCTAGGGTTTCTAAATTTAATACTTTTTTTTAATAAAAAAGGCCACTGAAAATAAAATCTTTGCGATGTTTTTTTTTTTAATGATATTTTTCGATTTGTTGATTGCCTAGTTATGCCGGTCGCTTCGGAGTAAACTTTTTCTTCTAATCTGTCAAATACGATAAAAAATATAATAAAATAGGGAAGTGTTGAGAAGATTCGCTGCCAATATTTTCCCACAATCTTTCTTCAGTTAGGCCTACACCAGGCTAATGCCGGGAAGGTACCTTCAAATTAAGCATTGGTTAACTTTCCTCTCACACTTCCTCTCTCCACTCGTATTCCAGCTTCAGCCAAAAATGTCTAAAGGTCAAACATACAATTCAGTTCCCAACAAGGTATAAGAAACTAAAGGAGAAAATGTTAAAACGGTGAATCGTATGTAAAGTAAAAAAAAAAAAGTTGAACGACGAAAGTTCCTAATTTATTGGCAGCGCATCACTGTAACATTTTTGTTTCAATTTTATTTATGGCCTTTAGGCATCTAAGGCTTAGGCCGGGATAGGGGAGGGGAAAGGATTCGGGAAGGTGTCGACCAGGGCCTACATTGAAGGTGCCATCCCGGCATTTACCTGGTGTGACAGGGAGAAACCTCAGTCAGCGTGGTCGGCCGCTGGGTGTGAATACATGACCTCCCGAATGGTACGCCAACGCTCTACCACTGAGCTACGGTGGTTCGGTACGTAACACTATTGTCTTTTGCTATGATATAAGTTGTGGAGCCTTCTATTAATCATTCGAGGAACAACTTATTAGTCAATAAATACAAAGATAGCAAAAAAATAGTCAGCACGGTCACTAGCGGTGTCATTCATCTCAGGCCGTTTTGGCTATTTTTGTAGGCACATGGGTATAAACCAGATGATCTCGGAGTGTAGGTTGAAATTGTGATTGCCTTGATTTTTGCCGGAGAGAGAGAGAGAGAGAAAGAAGAAAATGCCATCCTTTGTGAAGTTCATTGACATCTTGTTTATGTCACCTTTAGCCGACTTTACGTCTTGCAAGTTGTTTGAACTGAACTGTCGTCGATACGCTGATTGTTCAGAGTGTTTACTTAATCGAAAATGGAAAATCGACTTTTCTATGCTTTTTAATCTGAAAATTCAAAAGCACGGGACTTCAGGGTAAGCCAGAGGTTACCGTGTTTACTTTCGGTGCGCGTGGTCACGAGTTCAAATTCCACATAGGAATATTCGTAGTATTTTCGTAGTGCTCTCAAACGTGTAGGATTGAACTTTAACCTTCTCAACCCCACCTGTTGAAAGCACTACTTGTCCCACTGGGAGCTGATTAAAAGACGACGAGGAGCTACTCATTCACCGGGCACGATGTCAAAAAGTAGCATTTCAGATGAGATAGATTAGTGATATGTTTTAAATAATCTTTTCCACACTTTCCGCGGCCGTGGATCACTGTTAGAGCATTCGCTTGGCATTCGGTAGGTCCTGGATTCGATCCTAGCGGCCGACCATTCTGTCTGAAGTTTTTCCAGGACAAATGCCAGGATAGTACCTACAAAGCAGGCCCTGGCCGTCTACCCTCCACAATCATCTCCCCCACCCTATCCTGCCCTGAGCCTCAGATGCGTAAAAGCCTTAAAATAAGTTCAATTCTATACTTTATCGTAAAATAGTTTCAGCATGATAATTAAAAACCTCTGCAGCATTTCCTGACAGTTTTCCTGGATTTTCTGTTTCACCAGGTGCCAGGTATCTCAAGTAAGCCCGTGGCCGCTACCTTCCCGATCCCTATCAACCGGAAGAGTTATTGTCAAGGGACATCATCCTTCAATCATGATGGATGCTTAAAAGATACTGAGCTCAGAAAATAAATAGAATTAGAAATAGAAATAAAATTAAAAGAATAAATGGGCTTAGTAATCATTTAAAGTGTTTTTTTTCCTTTCTTGTCTGCAATTCTTATTGCAGTTTCATATTAGGCCTACTTTGTATAATAATAATAATAATAATAATAATAATAATAATAATAATAAAAAAAAAAAAAAGAACGAGTAATGGACTGTTTCCTTCAAAATTGCTTGTTTAATGTTTAATAGCCATATTCAGAAACGTTTTAGGAGTGACCAATAACTGATTCATACTGTTCTTTATATATAGCGATTTTTATTCCTCCCAAAGGCTGATAATAATGCTGCTCCTTTTACTGTATCATACACATGGACTTCTAATAACCTAGAGGAATGTTTTCTCAGAGCGTACTTGCAAAACACAAAAGTATACATCATTTGTACAACGGAGAAAGCTGAAAATTGACTAAGCTCATGCTACCAGGGTGACGTCACGCCTCGCAGGCAGGATTTAAATGCCTCGAAAGTGCCATTGCGGCGGGTTACATGCGTAGGACCAACACGGCATTGAACCAACACGGCGTTTGACCAACACGGCGTTGAACCAACACGGCGTAGGACCAACACGGAAACAAGACTGCGTTGGACCAACACGGCGTTAGACCAACAATAATATCCGGCGTACGACCAACACGGTAAAACACAAATCTTGATAATAATGAAGTAATTGTGAAATAATAATTTTTGTAAAAAAACTGTATCGTGGATTGGCACCGCGTAAGGCCAACACGGCGTTTGACCAACAATAAAATTGACAACGCCCTAGATATATAAAACCTAAAAACATAATAAAAAATATTATCTTAAATTATTTTTTTACACCAGGGCAAAATCCTGTGTTGGTCGAACGCCGTGTTGGTTCAACGCCGTGTTGGTCCAACGCCGGTACTACACTCCCGAAGTACCGGCGTTGGACCAACACGGCGTTCGACCAACACAGGATTTTGCCCTGGGGTGTTGGTCGTACGCCGGTTCTTGCTGCTTGAGAGGCTGTTGGTCGTACGAAGTGTTGGTCCAACGCCGCATCCCCATCGCGGCACCCCCCACCCAACCCCCTGCATTTTCTATCCTACTTCTGCAACCGTTCCTTACCTTTTCTAACTCACTTCGAGCACTGGTTTTATGATTGTTACATTTTCTTTATCATGCTATGAAGACAATCAGGGCTTTGGGAGTCTCTGGGAGGGTTTGCATATCCGTCCGGGAAAAACGAAACTTGGTCACTTTCAGCTTCTTTTCTTTTTTCACTTAGCAATTTTTAAATAAAAACGTTAAACAAGTGACTAATTAGTAATTACTTAATTATATTGTTTGGTGGGGGGAAACAGGGGCTGTTCATCTGAACTTCGGAGTGCGCTCGTGTCCCTTCGGAAACCACGCCTCCTTTACGTCACAGGCGGATAGCGCATAGGAAATTTCTTAAGAGATGGTGAGAAATAATTTATTGTGGCCTTTTGGATAGGAATTTTTTG
>JAGDQP010060217.1:0-12242 GCA_022664845.1 Lepisma saccharinum
CGAGCATGAAACATTTTTGTTAACACGTTCGAATAAGAAGAATCTTGAAAAACTAGTGTGTGGAAAAAAGGCATATGTAAATTCCATTGATTCACCAGAATTAAAAAAGCAATTGTTTTGCACGCCTTTTGCAAAATTATTTCTAGGGAACAAAAATAATTCCAGATACAACGATCTGTTGATGCTTTATGCCCTGGTGATTCCAATTGGAATCACTAATTTTTATATCTGAATTTGCAATATGTTTCATTTATTATCATTTCTGCTGCAGTGTTTCGGAGTGAGATCACTAATTCCTTTGACATTCATATCACCTAGTACATAGCAAAGATTACAGTTGGAATCGTACATCATAGGGAATAAATTATTCAAAGTAAATTTTTATTCACTTTTATGAAAATAATTCAGGTAAGAAAGGGTTAATATTGTGATTCATTCCCATTACATCACTTCCAGAAAAAGGGACGTGGTTTGCCCCCATTTCATCGCTCTTGGTGACGAATGTTGGTTTTCCAGGTTACGATCTCCCATTTCATCGCTCAATGGAAATATAAAGTAATATAAGAAAACAGTACAAGGTTGGCAAATGTTCTGGTGCGGGTGCTCATAAACATGACTAAGGCCTGGATTCTTATCTAATTACATATTTTATCATATACCTTGTAGACATGTCTTCTTTTTAAAAACTCGAGCCAATCTTTTTGTAAATTTCAACATATTTTTAACGTACATACCGGTATTTCATTGTCTGATAATATTTTATATATTTCTACGGTGATATCACCTGAAATTAAATGTTTTATAGTTTTCAAGAAAAAATCAGTTCGTACATATTTCATGTGGTATTATAATAAATCGTAGCACTATAGACCCTTGTCATTGGGTTGTGTCTTGATTCCGAACAGGGCAAAATTCCTCCAGATTCCGTTCATGCCACTGAGTCATTATAGCCGTGCCGCCGAGAGTTGAGCTCTGATAAATAGTAGACGACAGGCGAAAACACGCTCTTTCTAGTCACTTCTTGGGTTAAAAACAAATACAACGGCGCCACGCTCTTGTCATAGCATTGATGTTCTAACTTTCAACATAGGCTCTTTCATATGGAACTTGAAAGTTTGATATCATTAGTTTGTTTTAATAATAAATAGAAAGGACCTTTCCTCATTGAAATTACTAACAATGTTAATCAACAGTGCATTTATTAGTGCAACTATCGCCTTTACTATGTTTAAAAAGTTTACAAAAAATTCAACTTTCAGTGGTTTCCATCAGTCAGTACTATGATATTTTAAAGTTTGGTAACACAGCTTTTTATATTTGCATCCAGACTAGACTAGGGTGAGCAGTTCCTGGACATTAAACAATATAATCAATGATTTCAAAAAGAGGACGCATTGTTCGAGAAGGATGTCACAAATATATGGAATAACATTTTAATTTTGTTAGATTTTAAAATAGTAATATTTAATTAAGCTTAAAGAAATTTGACGTTTGTATTAGAGATTTTCGATTGCTAACTTTCAAAATGTATCATTACCACTTCAGATCTTACTTGAAATTATAGAACCTGGAAAAACGACAGTGATTTGATCCACTTCTTTTTTTGAGGAGGTGGTAAACACATTGTAAAAAATCATTGAAATTCAGATTAGAGTACAAAATACAAAGAACCGAAAAACAAGAAATAGCATAATAGTTGTAACCTTCCAATATGTTTTCTTCAAGACTTTACCTCTATCCAAGTGGGCTAACTAGTCGGGACTGCACTCGACAAGTTATACCACGTTTACTTTGGTTCGCTGGCGACAAGGTATCACGACGACAAGTTGACCCACTAAATGTGGTATAACTTGTCGTCGTGACACCTTGTCATCATCCCGTCTGTGCCATAGCATATATTGCGACGGTGTCCAATATAACAAGTATGTTTCGTAGGGACACACTTGTTGTATTGGACACAGTCGCAATGTATGCTATGGCACAGACATTCAACACTAGCTCATCCACCATGCTCCACACGTGCTGTACTTCACAGGTCGACTACAACTATTACTGCTGGTTGTTAAGAGACTTGTGACATAACTTGGTATCCATTCAAACTAACATCAATACTGATCAACAGAGCCGTAGTGAAGTAAAAACAAGGCAAACTACATGTTCCACTCGACCTGGTATGGTCATATGACACTCGCTACATATTACTTTTCACTTTGACTAACCTCTCGCAAAAATGAAAAGGCAAACACGCCGGATAGAATTTACAACGTTCCTTCTACCCATAACAGGTAGCAATTGTGCAAGCGTTTTTTTTTCTCATTTCAAGATCTCAGCTTGATACGTCGGTACATTGCAGCTACATAATACTTCAACTCGGCAGTGACATTCTGTTTCATTCATCACAACTACATAAGTTTTCTCGTTCGCAGTACGTTCCTCTTATTACTGCCTGTTTTGCAGTACCCCTGTGTGTGACTGGTAACGCTCACTGCCTTGTAATCAAAGGATCCCAGTTTCCATTCCCGGCGAGCACACAATTGGTTCGGAGGTCACGTTCAACTATAAGTCCCGCCCTTAGAAACAGCAGCTCGTGTAGAACGTTAACAACACTTCACTCACTCAAGTGGTGAACATTTGCATGCACACTTACTTTGATATTAACATAATCGAAGCTACAAATACAGTACATTCTCTGACGTGACAATAGGTTGTAATAAGGATGAACATAAAGTCTTTCATTTTATGATGAAGTACATAATCACAGTCATACAACCACACAATAACATACAACCATACAACCACAACCACACATACAACCACACCATTCTCTCTCGCTCATGACAGCTAAGCTAACCGTCGATACAAATGTGTATTTCCTTCCCTCGGTTGTTATGCAACAGCGCATAGTTACACACAATTGTTCGCTATAGGTCATCTGTTCGAGATTTCGACATGTGGCAAACGGATTTATTGTTCGTTGCTTGATACTCGTTCTATTCATATTTCTTTTGACCCATCTTTACTTCAGCGCATTTCTGGGACTCCTTCAAAATCCCCCACTTACCTTTGGGGAATCCCCTGCGCACCCATTCCACAGTTTTGAAACCTGCATTTTTAGAACGAGCAGGTGTAAAGTGTGAGACGGTACCAAGCCGCTTTACCTCCATTGTTATTCGTTTTGGAAATATAAGGCAACACCATCTGAAGTACTGCAACGGTCACCCGTCCAAGCACTGACCAGACCCAGAGCTGCTTGACTTCGGTGATCTTACGGTAACTGGTAGACCAGCTCGGCTAGGGCTTAGCCGTTATATATATAGTATCGGACTGGGCGCCCCGGGGCCCCAGCTGGAAGAGCAGTTTAGGGCCCAACGGTAGGAGTCGTACACATCACGTCATTTGCTTCGGATCCGAGACATACAACTTCATCCTTTCTTTTCAGCGTCTCGTCTTTTCTGGGAACCACTCTTATACGACCGCTTAATGACAGACATTTCATGTTCACTACACTTCACAACAGTGGCAGCAAGCAATCAGTAATTGTTAACACATCATTGTTCTTCTGAAAAGTGTCTGATTGAAAATTACAAAGCGGTTTTCGCTTTTTGCACCTGCGCAAGGTAGACTGGAGGGGAGGGGAAAATAGACGTACAAGCGATAAGAAACTTGCACGTGTTGCTTAGTTGATTGTTGAGGTGAAAATGCGCTACCCACAATGGGCAAAAATGGACAGCAAAATTCCAAAAAAATCTAAAATGATAGAAACTAACAAAAGAAACAACAAGCCGGCAATCATCATAAAACCGAGAGAGGGAGAAAGCATCAAGGATGTCAGAATGAGACTGACAAGGACAGTGGACCGGAACGACAAAATAAATCTCGAGATGATTCAGATAAGATCAACCCTGGTCCTGCAGATGGTATCATTGCAGGATGAAGAGAAATTAATGAAGTATCCAGGGATTCTAAACATTTTTGAAATGGTAAGCAAAAATGGAAAACAACCCGCTTATGATTATTTACGGGATACCAACAGAAATGGAGGAAAGAACAGTAGTAGAAGAGTTAATTGAGAGAAATTTACAGGAGACAACGGAAGAATAGAAGAAGCTAACCAAGCCAAAATTCAGAACCGGACCCAGAAATCAGGACAGATACCATTTACTAATTGAAGTTCCAAATCTGTAAGAGAGATACCTTTTAGAAGATCCAGGATCTAGATAGGATCGAAGCAACAAACATCAAGGATTACTAGGTTGTAACCACTTGCATGAAATGTTTTAATTATGGACATAACATATATCAATATATTGCAAAGAGGATGAACGATGTGGTAATTGTGGAGAAAAAGGCCATACAAAACAGGACTGCAAAGAACAAGGGAAAAAGACTTGCGTTCCATGTTACATACGTAAGAAAAAATGTGGAGCGAAAACACAACAAGAATGTCAAGCTTACAAAATACAGTTGCAACGTACGATAAATAAGTACGACTACTATGGATAGTGACTCCAAAAACTCAAAAAAATGTGAAAAGGAAACAAAAAATGAAATCCTCCATGTAGATGGAAACGGAACATAGAAAGACTATTGGAATATAATAACAATAAGAAAATACAAATAATGAATGAATAACTGGATCACACAGAGCAACGCAAAATATGTGAATGAATTTTTAAGTGTTAAACATGTTTTTCTAAAACTTGATGACAAGAATCAAGTACTATTACCTTTCATAAATCCAAAACTACAAACGTATCCCAGGGGCTTTTAGACTTAGATGAATTTGAAAACCTTGAAATAGAAGTAAAAGAAAATAAATGTCTACAAATTTGTTATAGCGAAAACGGATACGGAAGTAGAATATTACACATTGAATCGTCCAGGGAAGATTTCATGGATGATCTGGATTTGCTCCTAGATCTATTGTCAACAATTAAAGGGAACGCTAGAAGAAAAATAACAATACCAGCAATAGGAATGGGCCTGTGGAGAATTTCTCAAAGGGAAGTTCTGAGAAAATTTAATGACTGGGAAAGAAGGATAGACAGTATAGGATTTGAAATGAAGCTTACAGACAATAACATTCTCAGAATAATAGAATAAGAACAAAGGAAAATAAAAATTGAAAATAATAAAGACCAAATTGGACGAGAAAACAACGACGAAAAAGTCGAGAACCCACAGGAAATGAAGAAGCACTAAAAACGGATCAGGAGGAAATAGCAGAAGAAAACGAAGAGGAAATGGAGTCAATATTCGAAGAATTGGAAACAACATTCGGGGGAGAAATATCAAACAAAAAGAAAAGAGACTGGAGATCATGGATCCCTAGACTCCACACAATGAAGCGAAAAGTTAAAGAAAAAATGTTAATAAATGGAGAAGAAACAATAGACAAGACAAGAATATCGTTATATAGTACTCAGAAACGAGAGGACACGGATGTAGAGAGAGAACCGGCAGAAATAGAAACCCAACAGAAGAACAAATTTGATCCTGAAACTCTGTATTGCAACCTACAATTGGAATATAACCTATCAAGATAAGAGGAGCCGAATAACTTATTAACGGCTGCCTTCAGAGTAATCGTCAGAAACTTACACCTACAAGGGAAAACAATAACCTTCCCGGTTATAGATGTGGTTGATAACATAAACCTCAGGTCAAATGGAATTACAACAGACCCAAAGGACTTGTTCCAACGTATCGATACAATCTTCGAAAGAAGAGAAGAAACCTTTCCGTTTGACACCGTATACAGACAATTTGTAATGGCCTACGGCAGGATAGCTTTTAATCCTGCAGATAAGTTCCCGGCGTGATACGTCCACACCAGACAACCCTGAAATGCTTAAATTGGTCCAATTAAATGCAGACAGATCTAAATTAGCATGTAGTGAAATAAGACAATGGTGTCAACAAGAAGATGTGAACGTTGCATGCAGGCACAAGAAAAGTCTTACACAAGAAATGGTAGATTGCAAGGGATGCCGGCTTGGGTCATGCAGTTGTTGCCTATAGAGGAAAACCCCATAGTGGCAATAGTAATATTTAATAGGGACATTGAAATTCTGACACACACTGAATTTAATGATAAATGGACACAATGTGTGGAACTACATTTTAAGAAAAACAAATTAATTATAGTTAATGTTTACTGCCAGTTCTCTCTCCCTAGTAATAATTTTATACTTAAATTAGATGATATAAGAAATATGTTCAATGATAGATGCATGTTAATCTTGGGAGACTTAAATGCGAAATCTCCGCTCTGGCACTGCCTCAGAATGGACGAAAATGGAGAGCAGTTCGAGGATCTAATACAACAATACAACTTAAATGTGATAAATAGGGACGGCCAACCACCAACTTTCAGGGGCAGGGCCAGAGTGGAATCAAATATTGACGTAACAATGTCTAAGGGAAGTATTTACAATAATATATTAAATTGGAAAGTAAATGAAGATGTTACTACGAGTGCACGTAATGTCATCAGTCTGGATATAAACTACAATCAACAAACCACTGAAGAATACGACGAAGAAGATGAAACAATGAAATATCAGATTAAGAAAATAAACTGGATTTTTTTTTAAGAACTCTGAAATTGCCTTAAATAAATTACAACTGTAATCTAAACGAATTGACAGAGAATCTGGAGCAGGCCACAATTAGAGCAATCAAGGAATCAATACCTATACATAAAAAGAAGAAAAAGAAGAAAGATGCTCAATGGCCCGAAGGCATGGAAAGACTAAAACGAAAGATGAGAGCAGTAAGGAAAAGTTATAGAGCAGCTGGAAATCACGAGCTCAGGCATGAAAGACTCAGAAAATATAGGGAAGCCAAGGAAACATTTGGAAAAGAATTGTTTGAATATAGAAAAAGAACATGGGGAAAATTCGTCGAAGAAAATCTTAGTCTGGATCCGTGGGGTAAACCATATAAATTAATAATGAAAAAAATAGAAATAAAAAGTGCTTACAATACGTTAAAAAATGTCAATAATGAGTACACCAAAAGATCGAAAGACACTATCGAATTATTATACAAAAAGCTATTTCCAGATGATATTGAAGATGAAGATAATGAACAAAACGCAATAATCAGGGAGAATGCAAAAACATACAACGTAAACTTTGAAATAAACAATGAAGACTTAACAGTAACAAACGAAGAAGTAGAAATAGCAATCAAAAGTCTGGAAAACGGGAAAGGCCCGGGTCCAGACGGGATTAATAATGAAATTTATAAACAAAACAAGGGACTGTGGATACCATATTTATCAACGTTATTCGGCGAATGTTTTAAACAAGAGTCTTTCCAAGCTCGTGGAAGAAAGCAAAATTAGTCATCCTACTGAAACGAGAAGATAAAGATAAGACAATCCCGAAGTTCTACCATCCGATTTGCCTTTTAAACCTTGTTAGCAAAATTTTCGAAAAAAAAAATAATATATATATATAGTAAAGAGAATTAACGAAAAAGAGAAAATCTAGAAGATTGCAAATTACAATTTGGGTTTGGAAAGGGCAAATCGACGGAGAACGCAATCAACCAGCTATGTGAGAAGATAAAGCAAATACGAACTGAAGACTGCAAGTATATAATGGGTATCTTCTTCGATATATCAGGAGCATTTGCTAATCTCTGGTGGCCTGCTTTATTAGAAGAAGAAAAAAATCTCAGAATACATCCAGACATATGGAAACTTGTTAATAACTATTTCATAAATAGAAAAATTGAAGTCAACACGACTGATGGCGTTGTATGAAAGGCGCCCACAAAGGAATGTCCCCACGGGTCGGTCCTAGGACCCATATTCTGGGACATACCGTTACAGCCATGTCTGGAAATGCTAAGTAGACTGCAAGAGGTGGAAACTGTGGTAGGGTATGCGGGCGATCTGGCGGTCTTACTAAAAGGTAGTATTAGAACTAACCTGAAACACAAAGCGAATACAATCGTCAACGAAATGGTAACGTGGTGCAGCAATAACAAGTTGACTATCTCAGCAGAAAAAAACAAAGTATGTATTATTTAAAGGAAAGCTAAATCTTAACAGGCCTCATAATTAAAATTAATAATAAATCAATAAAAAGAGAAAAATATTATAAATATCTAGGCCTTATAGTAGATGAAAAACTAAATTTTAGGGAACATACAACAAATGCAACAAATAAAGCAATTATAATTACCCATAAACTTATAACTATTGCCACAAATGAACTAAAAATACCAACACAAATTATAAGGCTGTACCACGACAAAGTGATTAGAGCAGTAATGTGTCACGTCACTTGTGTCTGCAGCTACCGGATAGACGATATAAAACATTCTTAATAGTGAACAGAGCCCCACAGACAATTGCTAATAAGGCTAACTGGAGCCTATCGAACTACTCCGCTTGAAGCACTCCAGGTAGCGACCACAACCCTGCCGATGCATCTTCAAATTAAACAATACGGAGCCATGTACTTTCTGAAAAAAAAAAACAGCGACAAAATAAAAGAAATTATACGTACGGAAATCAACAATAAAGAAGAACTAGCAAGGGAAATAGTCCGTGCATGGCAACGTTTTGGGGAAAACAGCCCGAAAGCAAGAAGACTCTATGGCATCTTTCCGGAAGTGACTGGAAGAGTGAAAGTGCAACTGGATGCCAGTGGAGGAATGATACATTACCTCACGGAACACGGCCCATACCGCCAGAAACTAGGAGAACTTAAACTTGTTGAAGATAATCTATGTCATACCTGCAATACAATAGCTACACCAGAACATATAGTTCTAAGATGTACCGAAACTGAAAATTTGGTATTGGATCTAAGAAATAGAATAAGGGATGTAAACACGGCAGAGGTCCTGCGAACACCGGAACTCGCCTTGATACTTCAGGAGCTGACATGAAAGTTCTCAAGGTACTACAAAGAGAAATTTATGAGGGGAAGGATGACATAGAGGATAAATAAACTCAATATAGAAGATTAACGATCACGGGTTTCGTGAGGCGTGAGCGTGTCGTGCGGTGTCGCGCGGGTGCCGAGCAAGCATCTCGAAAGAACATTATGTATCTAAACGTGTTCAAATAACCATCCTGTGTTGAAAACAACCGAAAAGTGGCCTAAATAAAACTATACAGAACAACTAATTAGAACATGGTTATCAGGAAACAAAGTAAATAATTGGTCGCTGGAAGCCAGTGGCAAATTAGAGTTCCTTGTGCAGGTACTCCGGCACAAGAGACGCTCATCGTGTGCGTGTTGAATAAATGTGGTGGCGGGAAAGTGTAGTGAAATAGTATAACATATAATAATTAAAATATTTAACAAGCAAACAACACTTACATTCCGGAACCCGGAATGGAAGCGTACAGCAAAATAGCCTAGTGTATGTGTGATCAAATGAGTTAATGATGGAGAGTGAAATCAGAAGAGGAATCTAAGGTGGAAACGGAGGGAAACCTAGTAAGGATAACAAAGGTAGATGCATACAAAATTTGTAGGAGAACATCATTTCTACGGCTATGGTTTTCCAATCACTCCTATCCCCCAAGAAATACAAGTGTAAATGAAGTGAGAGTGAAAGCGTGGCAAGTGAAAACAACCTAAACCCTATGGTGAATGAGGAAGAGGAAAATAACAAGAAGGAATAAGAAGAAGATGACGACTAGGAAGGAGAAGCGGAAAAACTTTGTGGGTGAAACAACATTCCCACGCGCAATCCGATCCTAAAATTTCTCTCTTATCTCTTTGCAAGGGCAGTAAAAGAAGAAGATGCCGAATCAAGTCCATGTTTGTGTTGTCATTGTGAAGTCCGTGTGTTGTCCATGTGTTTGTCCTAAATGTTATGTATCAATGTTTCTTCTTATAAGAAAATTGCAAATATGGTAGGTAGGTATGCCTCCCCCCCAAGCAAATGTTCTAAACATGAACTAAAGACCAGGAGAACCTTGGATGTCTTGTCAAAAGTCCGTTCCGCAACACCTGAAGTCTAAGCTGAAGGAAGATAGGAGTTTCTTGGAGTGCCGGAATTCCGGCAATCCAAGAATCTCTAGGGACAGCCTGTCCCAAAATGGGGAGAGTCAACAACTGCTCTTGCTGTACGTGCCCGAAAGTACACAACCTATTTTGTGCAAAGAATGCAGAGAGACAGGGGTGGAAGGCGGGTCACCAAATTAAAAGAAAGAAAATTGGGCTAGTTACTACATTTCATAAAAATCAGAAAAAATTGAAGAAAAAATGCGAAGAAAAGATAAAGAAAAGACAAACAAGAAGAAAAGTAATACCTTATATTCTCGGTGTTCGTATGTTTATAGAAATATGCTCATCAATTTATTTTCGAACATAATGCACCTGCACATGAAATATTCATTTTACGTTAAAAATCCTTAAATATGTATTTACATATGCAATATGCAAAGGGTCTAATTAATTATCCCAGCCCTACTGTTAATATAAATTCAATTACTGTAATGTAGAAGAGGGGCCTCATTCTGTTTTCTCTATTGTATATTCAGGCTATAATGATCATAATTGAACGAAAAATGACGGATGTGCCATATTTTCTAAATGCTATTTCTGTTGTACATCGCAATAACCTTCGGGAAGAAGCCCGTAAGGTATTGGGACCTTCTGGACGTAGTAAGATCTACAGTTATCTTTCTGATGCCCGGCGGGGGGGGGATACTCAGTGACGTAATCTGTGTGGCCGAATTTCGTGGTTCTTTTGTTATGTTGTAGATACTTACATAAGGATTAAAAATTTATATAAAAAAACGAAGTTGAGGGTGGGACCCCGGCCGGAATTCCGGGCCTCCGGCCCTGGCCAATCCGAGACTATATATATACATATATAAGTTTGTCCCCACCCCTTTTTCTCCGGAACCAATGAAAATACAAAAGTGCTGAAACACGTGTTCCATTATTTTAAAAGGTGAACATTTTAAGCTAAAGTAATTGTACCTCTGACACCCCCCGGAGGGGGGTGAGAGGGGTCAACTCAAAATTTACAAATTGCACGGGTGTCTAGTAATATATAGTTTGAAAGGTCTTGATGAGAGAAAAATTCTAGATGGACTCCGGGTTCGATATGTTGCCCCTATTCAAAATGGCGAGGGTTCAAAACTTAGAACTTAGACCGTTTAGTACAATTTTTGCTTAGGCTGTAAGAGTCGAAATAGAATTGGACGAACTGTTTACATACTCATTGCGTAATGGTGTTCGGAACCACCAATAATCTACAGCATAAAATATAAACAGGTATCTAATATTAATCATCCATCAAGATCTATCTTGGAACATACAAAGCAAATACATAACATAGAAAATAATGAATTTTAAACATATTTAGATGCTTACCAGATACTAATATATGATAGTCGTGTTCAAGACATGTTTCTACTCCTCAACTACCAATATCCCAATCATATTTATTATTTCCATATTATTCCTAATAATGCTTACATTTTTAAAACAGAAAGTTGTATCATTTTCAAATGCCTTGGCTATGCCATGTTTCTTAAGGCTAGTAAATAGTTATAATTTTATCTGACTCAAAATTAATATTATTAGTTCATAGGTTCTTTATACAAATCTCTTTATACAAAAAGCAGGCCTACCCAAGCTTGCCACTGCTCAAGATTGTTGTAAGCTTGATTGCAAGGGTGTTGATGAAATCCAAAGATAATGTTTGCTTAGTGGTTTCTATTACTGTTAAAAATGACTTTCTCAGAAATAAATACATTTTCCTACTAAAAAAATCGAGTAAATTTTACTTGAAAGTGAGCAAAAATATTCTCAAAAATTAAAATTTGAGAATGGTAATTCTCAAATATGAGCTAAGGAATACTTTTCAAGTTTGAGCTGATGGAATTATTCAAACTGTGTGTCTCTGGAAAGGTAATATTACAATCCTGCGAGTTAATTAAATGAAATCTGTAGACATAGTTTATTATCTGAGGAGCGTTGTAAAAGAATATCGTAAACAAGTGCAATGATCTCAAACATACAAGAACTAAATTCTCTGTCGGACAGTCCAGTCGGTATCGCTGCGACTGTATGTGATATTTATACGTGCGCGTGATCGCGGCAAAAATAAAACATACTTGGGATTTAAGTTTAACCCTTCTGCTTCCTAAGATTTATTTTGCGTAAGATTATTAAGTGTGTTTACCTGTTGTGGTAGTAATGAACACCTAGTAAAGGTGAATGAGTTTCATAACATACTGTCGCCTGTTGCAT
>JAGDQP010060218.1:0-12242 GCA_022664845.1 Lepisma saccharinum
TTTGTAGTCATATCAATTTAATCTCTTTTCTCTCAAATGTCATTCTTATGGACTCAATGCGACATTTGCTGCTGTTTCATTGCCAAAATCTTGTCGATGCATGGATCCAATGTAGATACTGCAAGACGTAGAGCGGCATCAACGTCCATTCGGTTCCTATATTTTGTCTTAATTGCACATACAGCAGATAAAGTTGATTCACATAAATATGTTGTAGAGAAAGTCACTAATAATTTCAAAGCTTCTCTGCTGAGATCTGGATATTCGTCACTCACAGATAACCAAAACTGATTCAGTGATTTGTTTTTGAATCTGGAGTTGAGAGTTACTTCTGAAGATAGTTCAGCTAAACTTTCCTTCTCCTTAAGAGTGAGCCTCTGGCAGTCCACGTTTTCCTTAAAAGGATCAATTATCCAAATATTCCCTTGCCGAGGATCCTCTTTCTGACCCTTAGGATAGTAGTGATTGAAGCTTTCAATCAACGTGCTGAGATGTTGGCGTATAACAGTCAATATACTTTCTTCATTTATGTCAGTGGCAGTCAGAAATTCTTGGAGAAGAGGGAACATCTCCAAGCTATTTTCTTACAAACGTTGGCTCCAAAGAGCTACTTTCTTCTTAAATGTATCTATTTTATTCCAGAGGGTAAATACATTTGTCATAGCTCTCTGAAGAGATAAATTTAGGTAATTAAGAATAGAAAAGATGTCAGCTAAGTACGCAAATTTAGCTAACCATTCTTGATCAAGGAAGAGATCTGCCGAGATTGATTTTTGATCTTGAAGAAATTGCTTCACCTCTTCTCGCAATTCGAAAAGGCGAGACAGGACTTTTCCCCTCGATAACCATCTCACTTCAGCATGAAATAGTAAATGCTGATGTTGCGAACCTGTAGAGAGACAAAGCGATTCGAAGAGTCTGGAATTGAGGGCACGACCACGAATTTCATTTATGATCTTGATCGCGTCGTTCAGGACTATGTTCAAGTCAGCTGAAAGTTTTTTGCTGCTAGCTGTTCCCTGTGAATCATGCAGTGCGTGTATAAGATGTCTGGATGTGCAACACTTTTTTACTTCGCTACTACACCTGAGCGGTACCCAGTCATGCATGCTGCGCCATCCGTACACACACCAACACATTTGCCCCAATCTAATCCAGGTGTGTCTATGTAATTATTGAGAGCATTGAATATCTCTGAACTGGTGGTACGGCCAGGCAAGTCAAGGCAGCACAGAAGTTCTTCTCTCAAATCTTCACCATCTTCATATCTTACGAAGCTGAGCAAAATAGCATGGTTCTGATGTCAGTTGATTCATCAAGTTGAATAGCGAGAAATCGTGACTTTTTTACGCGTTCTATTACCTTTTCTTCAACATCTGCACCCATTCCACCAATTCTTCGCTGTATACAGTTGTCCGACAAAGGAATCTGCTTCAGTTTCTCAGCAGCCTGAGGTCCCAAAATTTCACTCGCAACATCTACAGTACAAGGCATTATCAACTTCTTACAAACTGTGAATGGCTTTTTCGTTTTCGCTATTCGAAGGGCAACATAATAGGATGACTGCAGAAGAGATTTTTCTGTTGTTGTAACTTTCTTCATGTAACTTCTCACATGTAGCATTTCAGAACGTAATCTTTCAAAGAAGTCTAGTGGTTTGTTTTTGAGGTGACCATGCTTAGAATTAAAATGCCTAACAAGTTTTGAAGGTTTCATAGCATCATTGGAAACTGTCTCGGAACACACAACACATAATGGACGTGGTAATTGTTCATTGTCAGAGGCCATAATGATGCCAACCTTCAAATAATCCTTGTCATAGTGCCTAATGAAGTTCCCTTTAATTTTCTTGTTCTTTTTACTCTCGTGTGGTTTTATTTCATCACATGGGCACTTTTCGTGAGGTTTTGAAGTCGACGCAGATATACTTCCATCACCAGTTTTCTCCTTTCCAACGTTTCCCCTTGAGAGAAAACTCACAAAAGTACGTTGGTCAGCTCTCTTACCATCCATTTTCTGCTATCGGCTTATGCATAACACAAATCTTTACTCAAAGAGTATTCATTTACAATGAGTCAGAGAGCGGTGAGAAAGCTCTATATGAATAAACATTCCTACGCGAGCGTGCACATTCTACGATAATTTAAGAGTACACAGAATACAGCATAATAACCAACAAAATATTATTTCTTTACTTAGAAACTTTCTATTTTTGAGGTATAAGACAGTTCCATAGGTTCAACAAAATTTCCCGATTTTGGCCTTTTTTCTCTTTCTCCATGCAGTAAAAAATTGCGTTTTTCGCCTATTTACAAATGACTGAGAGAGAGCGGTCGGTTTTTCCATTTGTTGGTAGTTTCGCCGAGAGATTGTGAGTGCTATGTTACTATGCTATGTTAAACGGTTTTGAATTTGCTTTAATTTCTGTAAATTCTCTGAGCTGTAAGTAGCGATATTGGAGTGCTCTATTAGTACCCAAAGGTAGACGTCAGAGCAAACATTTAATCCCTTCGTCCTTTTTTGGGTTTGATACCAAATAGACAAACTTTCAGTTCTAGCTCAGAATTATACGTTTGTTGTCAGTGTGCGGTCCATTCTTTTTTAATTTAAATCTTAATTCTTGAATTATGCATATACCGAGCTGTCCAATCAATATAATTGCACATTTTTCACGTATTTGCAGCAACTAAAACAAAAAATTAAAAACGCCTACAGCGATAACAAGCGTAAGAAACAAAACACGAAATTTGTCCATATTGGATTTGACTGGAAGTGGACGATCGAGATTATTTCACCACTCTTCTCCCTGATTTCATACACTCAATACATTTTTAAAAGCATCGAGCAGTCCAGTACTTATAGACAATATGAGAATCTGGATATGTTTCACAGTTTGAAATGGTGAGAAGCTCAGATAATATTCCACTTGATATTAAAGATATATAGAAATTTTGCTTGTGCAAATATACGAGAAAACTTGAGTACTAAGATACAAATCTTGAAGTTTCCACCGCGGACCGGCAAAATATTTTCACGGACCGCCACCGGTCCGTGGACCGGCGGTTGAAAACCACTGCTCTAGAGATAATCTGCTAATATTCACCTAGGGATATACTAGGATAGCCCTTTATATAAGTAGAACAATCTAATAATGTATGAACGTCCGGGATAACGCATATGCTGAGAATAATCCTAGGGATATTTTAGGCATATTCAATGAATATTACAAGATGACTTGTCCTTTCGGGATATTCTCAGAATATTCTAGGGCTAGAGATATTCTCTATGTCATAAACCATTTTATTCTTCTTCTCCCACTCTATGTTTCAGCTTTCACCATTCCCTCCAGAACTTACTTAAATAGCCGGTCTTCTTCTTTGATCATATGACCGATCTAGTTGACTTTCAATTGCCTTTGCTCTTCAACAAGTTTGTCTTGTTATTCACTCTTAACAACAACAACAACAGCTACTACTACTACTACTATATTGGGTAAAACTAACAACAATATAATGCTATATATCATGCTCGATACCTTGCAATCAACGGGTCCTGGGTTCGACATCCGGTGGGGACAGAAGTTGTTCTGATTCTACTTAAAACTATAGGCGTATTTCTCCCAATCATCTCAGCAATAACACAGGAACGTTTATTGGTACACTACGTATTGTGAACCAGTGTATATACTTTGAGAAGGTGGTGCTATGATAGGCATACCTTTGTTTTCCACATATTACCATTTTACAGTTATTTTCTACGTTGTTTTTTAACGTCAAGAAGAGGTTGGTTTGAAATTTGGAGTTATTTTATCTGTGAGAAAAATGTTCCCATTATCATCCAACAGTCTGTTTGTTACCTGATATTTCAATAATTGTTAATTATTCAAAGATTATCTTGCTTTTTACTTATCTAAGCTGGAAATAATAGAGCTCGTATCTTTCGTTTTGCCCGCCCACTAACAAGAAAGTAGAACCGTTGCTTTGGATACTTAGTCATACATCATATACACTGTTGCCACATGCTATTTCCTCAGTGGGTTGCGTTGCAGCAAGTTGCTCGAAAAGTTCTGTGTATTCAGGCAAGATACGTGCCTGAATGGACAAAGAGTAAATGGGGGGGAAAAAACTGGAAGAAACACATTGGAACTGAAGGCACGGTCACTGCTGTCACATAAAAGGGAGATAGAACGGGTAGGAAAGGCGGCAACGTTGTGGCCGCCCCTCCGCTCTTCCCCCACGTCATCCACCCAAATACATTCTTTGCCTATTAGGATAATTGAACATGTGAACAATATAACATTCTCTTCCTTTCAGTGCATTATCGAAGACCATTTAATTTTATTATTGTTTAAATTGTTTAAAACTAACATTTTTTTATCTTGAATTTAAAAAGCGAGCAACGCTGCCTATTGTGTGCCATCTGGTCCTAAGGAAAAGCATAGCATTTTCATAAATTCGCCACGCAATCTGATCATTAGGAGCAATATTGTGTCATAATTGTATCATGGTCAATCAAAGGGTTTAATCAACTTTCACAAATATGTGTTTCCATCGTTTATATCTATATTTTTCTATATATGTAAGCACGTATCTTGAATATACTACTAACGTCCTATGGAGGACGCAAAAATTTTTAGTTAAAATTGGCGCATGTGTTTAAAGGTTATGGTCGGATAAAAATATGGATTGAATTGAGAACCACTTATGAATAAAAGACAGTGGCGATCACAGTTGAGAGCTTCAGCTCTCCACCTGTCCCAAAACTTCTGGTCAGCGTGGGAGCAGTAGACCATCTCCTCCCTCCGGGAGAGGCCTCATGCAGTAGTGGATTGAATATGGCTGTGAATTATTATTATCTTGTCATGATTTCCACCCAATAAGAATAAACAGTACGCACTTTACCTTTATGGCCAATTTTAGTAACCAACAACGTCATCTCATCTCGCTTTCATTACGCTATTCTACTTTCAAATTTTACGAAGTTGTTGCAAGCTAGGATTTAGACCGGAGCTTTGTGACTCATGACCTGAAGCCTGTGACCATTTGACCACTACCGTCGTCTACTATTACTTTCTACTGCACCGTTTGCATTCGACGTGGCAATGACATTCTCGCTCATTGATAGCAAGTAAATCAATCGTTTGTTGAATGTATGTAAATCCTTTTTACTGTTGATCATGCAACCACGAATTGTTTCATAAACATAATTCTGCAAAAGGAATCTGTTTGAAATATCTATTCAGCCCAAACGAAATTATTAAACCCTGCTGGAAAGTCGTCCAATTCATGAACATTTTGATCTACATTTACTTCAGAGCAATTCTCGGAATCCCTTAGACTCTTAGAGGCTTAGATTCTTTACGGAGTCTCTTGCGCAGCCATGGCACAATTTCGAAATATACATTTTTTGATACACCAGACTCCAAATCTTAACACTGAATGCAGCATCAGCTCTACTGTCAGTGGCATTGGAAATACTAAGCTCAATAATGTATTTTCCCACGCTTTCGAAAGCCTGTAGCTCCGAAACTAAGCGGAGCTCAACAAATAACAAAGACACCTTTAATTATTATTTTGATGAAAACCTTTCGTTCCTAGAGTTTTGAGCCCTAATTTTTTCCACCCTGTATATACAGGAACGTATTTTATCAGAGGTAGTCAGAAGCGAAAATAACGTCGTTTTAGAAGCGAACGGTTTTAAAAGTACGAACTGTAATACAAATAAAGGAAACATTAAGGAAAATAATTTCATATTTCATTTGATTACTAGTTGGTCAATGTTCGTCCAGTGGCAAGTTTGGTGCCAAACAGTACGTTGTGACTATCTCTGATGAAACGTGTGTGTCAAAGGGGGAGCACGTGAGTCCTCATTTACAAGATAATGTGGCCACCACATACATGTAAGTTAGTTACCGCTGGTCTTGTATATCTGTTTTGTAGTTAATGAAAAATATACATTTTAGAGTCACGTTTTAATTACTGATTGTTTTATGAAAATGGGAATATGAAATTTCAGTTACTATGTTCGTCCTTCAATGTTCATGAGGCCACACATTTATCAACGAGGAGGGGAACTACATTTACATGAATTTACATATCGACTTCAACTCAAGCCATTATGCAAAATGTGATCCATACCTTTCATACTCAGAGAACTTTCTTCCATTCCATGTAAACTGTTACATCATCGATTTTTGGGAGCATCTCATTCCATTTTCTGTGGTATATACAAAAGAAAAAATGCCTATAGCAGGAGCATATAGAAAGCATCAACATGCAGGCAGCAATCATTCACGTTTTCAAACAAACACTGAATAATTTCTAGAACTGTTTTATTTGACACAAACAAGCTGATTAATGTACTAGATAATCACAATCATTTGGGCAAAAATTACTAGTCACAGAAAAAACGATTTTTTTAGTATAAACAACATATAGTTTCGACTGACCAAAACTTGGCCATCAGCAACAAATTTTTGCTTATTCTGAACAACCCGATTTTTAAAAGTGTGTTTCAATAATTGAGTGTTCCAGTCAGATGTGTGGATAATCCACAAATAATTGGAACAAAGAAAGAAGTCAGAAAATGAACATAATTTTTAGGAATTAATGTTCGTTTCACAATAGTGATTGAGGGAATATACAGTATAGTACAGTAAGTTATTCCTAACCTAACCTGGGGAAAGCTAGACTATGGCTACTTTAAACCGAACTATGCTCTCAAAAATTGCTGGGGTACCAGAGACAATATTGATATTATTAATCATTTTTACAAGAATTATCCTTGTTTTAACGATATACATATCGTCACATTTATATATGTGCCTTTTCAGTATAGTTGAAAAAAGATGTTGATTAAGTATTGTTAATTGAATATTGTAGAATTTTCAATATTTTTAACCATCCAAAGCGATAGGGTTTGGAACGGTGTCCACCCAGCATCGTGATGCAATTGGGGAGCTGTTGTAAATAAAAGACAGTGGCGATCACAGTTGAGAGCTTCGGCTCTCCTCTCCCAACACGTCTGGTCAGCGTGGGAGCAGTAGACCAATCTCCTCCCTCCGGGAGAGGTTCCATCCAGTAGTGGATTGAATGTAGCTCACTTTCAGGTATGAATTACAATAAATTGTTGTTGATTGAACCATATTCAAATAATAATGCTTGCACATGCGTACACGTTTACTATAATTATCGTTACTGGATTGAGAAAGGAAATTAGGAAATAAACCAGGTTTATCTCAACAACAACATAGAAAAATGCAAAGCTACTGCAAACGCATTACTACAAAAACCTTGACATTTGTAATTGATTCTTGATGATGGCGATCAATATAGTAACATTCATATTTGAATATGTGAAAGATACGTATGTATTTATATTTGTGGTCAGAAGATGGCAGCGCTTTGTTCTTTATTTAACATTTAGACATTGGAGGTTTATTGTTGTTAAAGATTTGGGTTATATTTTGCCACATTAGACGTAACATTAATGTTTTTATATATTGATGTATGTTTAAAGAAATTGCTTCAAGAATTTTGTAAAGAATTGTACAGTATGTGAACTTGTACTATTACATATATTAATGTGTTTGTTATAAGAGTATAATAGGTGAGCGTTGTGCACAGCATACTCAACTGGTACTTGGACCCCATCTTCTACATAGGTGGCCCAAAGTAAACCGTTTTTTTTATTACCTTCCCACGTCATTATCTTGTGCCATTCTTCGCTGCAATAAGTTCTTTTAGACGGACAGACTAAGCAAGCCAATAGCCTTCTTTTAGACACGTATTTCAGAAAGGGTGAACACTACCTGGACAACTATCCCTATAGGTTGTCCCACCTGCAATTTACATTATCATCTGAAGAACATCTTTAGTTACCAGTGATTTTCCTGCTCACGTTCTGGCTGATCTTACATTCATTTATCATTATCATCTATCATTTCAGCATCTCTAACAAACGCACTGGAAAACATCAACTACCATTAGTCGTAAATCAAACATCATCTACTCCAACGCCTATACTTGCATCTGTCGGCAAAGTCACCCAGCATGCACGCAATTCAGGACAACCAACAACATCCGGAACAAGATACCGCTCTCTATCGCTTTGCACTTTCGGCAGTGAAAATCACCTTCGCATAAACGTACTCACACTCTCAGTGCTTCAGATTCTGACTCAGATCAACAACAATTCATGAATGTCTTCATCCCCGACTCGGAAGATCACACTCAGCTAATACAGAAACTGTACCGGTTCACTATTTACTGTTAACTAATTTCGACCCACGCTATCAGACACCAAAATAACAGCTCCTAAAACTAACCAAATACGTTCCTCGAGATCTCATCACAGAAATAATACCAACATGCAACGGAATCATTATTATATTCACTGACATTAACTTAGCTATTACAATTCGCAACAAATACAGTTACGAATTTTTCGGCAAAAATGCATATCTTCTCCACTTACCACCAAAACAGCCAGAATGCCACCACCAGCACGCCGACCTCCACAACTATCAGTTGTAATCAAAGGACAAAATCCAGATACATCAGATGAAGAAATTGAAGCCGAAGTGCGTACAGAAGGACACGCCATCACCAAGTGCTTACGCATCATAACTGAGATTGAAAGACCTAGCTACATGTGCTAACTCCAGATCAAAACACAACAGATCAACTTCTTAAATTCTGAGCATTCGTATATACACATAGATACAGGATCGAACCATCATTACCCCTCCGGTGGGAAAAGTGTCAAACACACAACGACCACTCCACTTCCGAATGTCGCAATGAACCCAACTGCATTTATTGTTCAGAAAACCACACCACAAAAACATGCAACAATCAAACCCACTTAAATGCAGCCAATGTAATGACCAACACCCTATGATTTCCTACAAATGTCCAGGCAGACCTAAACCAGATACTAATGATTCCAATAACTCTGACTTCCAAGCACTTCCATTACGTCTTCCTCCAAATACAGAACCAACCCCAGATCCTCCAGGCCACCCAGCCCCTACCCTAGAACAAATCATTGCTTTCTTGGCAACCTTCTAAAACCTCTACCCGTTCAATATAAACGGCATCCTTAAGCAAATCACTCTTGCCGCCCGTGAAGTCTTCAAAATCCAACTTAAAGCTACCTACTCCGGTCCATACGTTTTCTTCTCCATAGCACCCACAATTTCAGACAAAACAACACCACATTATCATTGACCTTTCACCTACATCATTGCACATTACTCATAAATATTCAATGTTGGACTCACCTCTCTTGTCATAAATCCCTAGAGACGCCCCTAGGGGAGAAAATTTATCATCCACTAGTCTTACATGTGTCAGTGTTGTGTCGTCAATTGCACTTCACCTTCATCTTTCCCATATCATAGTCGTTGATTCCACAGAATCAAGTTTATGATTATAAGCAGAATGCCTTATCTACCCATGCCTGGAATAAGGGCATAACCCCTACAACAGGCACTTTCCACATTTTGTGGACCAGCAACCTTAAAGAACGCACAGCACATACTCATTTGGAATTAGACTCAACGCAATCGTAGCAGAGTCAGTGTAGCCAGTTTTTTTTAATGAAACCTTCCTGTGTCAACATTCCGTACAATTTTATAGCTGCCTTCGTCACGATTTATATTTGCGTACATACTGGACGGCTATCCAAATGGGTCGTCCCACCTAGACCGTCATTCATCAATTGTTTCATTACTACAGGTTCATCATACTAGCTTTATTATCTTCTTATTTTTACTGCTTTGTTCACAAGTGAGCACGAGCTATATTATATATCACGATATCTTGCCAAAGCCAACAGAAAAACATAATCTTCAGTCACTCCAAAAAACGTTCCATTGGGCACAGCCTCAACACATAGATGAAGCAGCAACCAGAGTTCACCTTCTCAATCATCTCTGCAACGTCATTCTGGCAGTTCTCCGCCCCATAAGAAATGTCACACTGGTGGTGTGTCCGACTACGATTCAGATCATTCAAAGAATTTATCAGATCTGATTGAGAAGCTACATGAGCTTCTCAATCCACAACATACTGAATATCAAACAGCTGCAATTCATTCACTTCTTCTAACAAATTACGACACTCAGTTTCAGACACCTAGAATACTTCTTCAACAACTCCTGAAATATGTCCATCATGGAATGATATATCGAATTGTACCTACCAGAAACGGTATCATAATCAAATCACCTGATGAACATCTTGCCAATACTATAAGAAATAAGCAGAGCTTCAAAAGTTTCGGATGTCCAGCCAACCTCACTTCTATGACAACCAGAATCACCAAAATGCCACCATCTTCACTCCGTCAATCCATGCTATCTGTAGTAATTCGAGGAGTTGAGCCAGACATAACAGATTGTGAAGCAGAAACAGCACTAAAATCCGAGGGACATACTCTCACCAAACGGTTGAGAATAAAAACTAAAGGAGGAAATAGCAGCTACATGATCTGAATTTTAACAGCACATCAGCCAACTCTTCAAAACTTAATACAAACAGGAGCTTTCATCTGTAAAAGACGTTCACGTACTACCGCACCCATTCCTATTCGTTGCCAGAAATGTTAGATCTATAATGCCCATGAAACACGTTTCTGTCCAAACCAAGCCAAATGTGATACTGCTCTGGCCCACGTCACACCAAAATCTGTGTAAATAAACAACAGCCTCCAAAATGCAGTCAATGCGGTGAAATACATCTGCCATTTTCATACAAGTGCAAAGGCCATCCTCAACAGTAAGTTGACAACTCATATCTCACAGTTCCTTCTCGTCTCCCCGCTCAAGATCAAGCTCAAACTCGAACCACATCTACTCTGCCAACACCCACAGTAGAAGAAATCATCGCTTTCATCACTCTCACACTTCAATACCTCACCGGGCGCCCGGGAAAACATACTCCGTTATGTACAAGAAGCAGTTTCTGAAGCCTTCAAAATCAAAGTAAACGTTGCATACTACGGACCCTACGTCTGTTTCTCTGTCACACCTCATATGGACTTTGCTTGACAGCAGCGACCAACCCAATTCACCTTCACTCATACTCTCATTCACCATTCACCCTCATGACTGCATTGTAGTCATCATCGTGTTTGACAAAGCTTCATCTGTATTTCATAAAGCCTAGAGCAGCCCATAGGCAGAAGATAGAATCGCACATATGTTCCCTGTGTGTATAGTTTTTTAATATGAACTTCATTTACATCTTCCATCTCATCATCGTCTGATCCTTGTAAACCAATAAAATGGGTATAAGCGCAAAACTGATTGAAAGATTTAATAAATAAAAGATAACCAATTACCTAAAATCCCTTAGTCTAGCTACAATTACCTGCAGATGTCTCCTATTTCCTTCCTTGCGTCCTCTTCCCTAAGGCAAGGGCGTAACACTTGAGAGGGTGCTAGACACACCGGTGACTAGCAATACGCGAAAAAAAAAATGCTCACATTTTACACATTTAGAAACTGAACGTTCTATGAGAGGCAGTCAAAAAGTTCCCGGAATGTAGGTACACAATTACTTAAGCGCCTTCAAATTAGGCTCCTTCAGCATACACACACTTGTTCCACCGCTCCTGCCATTGCTGGAAACAACGTTGAAAGTCCTGTTTTCGTATCTTCCGAAGCTCAGCCGTCGCATCGGTTTTGATGTCTTAGACGGTGGCAAGACGGTTACCTTTGAGGACCTTTTTGATCTTGAGGAAGAGCCAGAAATCCGCCGGTGCTAAATCCGGTGAGTAGGGAGGCTGGTAGAGGAGTGGAATGTTCGTTTCTGCGAGACATGTCCCAGTTTACAAGTGGTTTTCACGGTTTCGGGATGGACAGGAATCGCTGGAAAACGAGCACGAAGACCATCAACCTCCAGAAACGAAGAAATGGTCGAGCAAGTGAAACAGTTAATCAGATCAGACTGACGATTGACCATCGACGAGTTGGCACAAGAATTGCAGATCTCTCATGGATTCATTCACATAATCCTGTCAGATGATTTCAAGATGAAACGTGTCAGTGCAAAGTTTGTCCCGCGGATGCTGACTCCGGATCAACTGGAAACACGTGTGTTGACTGCGGCCGAATGTTTTGAAAAAAGCACAGAGGACCCGACGTTTCTTGAGACAATCACTACTAGTGATGAGACCTGGGTGTACGCATACGACCCGGAGTAAAAACGGCAGTCATCAGAATGGCACACAACGTC
>JAGDQP010060219.1:0-12241 GCA_022664845.1 Lepisma saccharinum
TATTAACTTGAATCTGTTGTGAATTGTTATTGATTTGTTGATTTAATATTGAGTAATAAATCATTATAATTCTAATTCTTTCAAGTTTAAGATTTGTTTGTTCGAAATTTTCCAACGGCAGGACCTTTTACTTAGCCAGCTTGTTTTGGGAAGATTAGAATCGGACCTTAGTCAAGCGATACTGATCTGAATTCGTTTTCGGATGCCATCTTTTCTTTTATTACAAGCGTTTGATTATACCGTGGTTCCCGAATCACGCGGATTTGCGCTTGTTATTGAGGGGAAGAGGGTTTCAGGAGAAGCCACACAAGAGTCAAGGTTTCATAGCGCCGGGAATCGAACTCCGGACCACTCAATCCGTATTCAGCAACTCTAACCACTAGACTATCGTGTACGCATTTTGAAATTTTATACGGTTGACTCAATCAGTTACTCACCGTTCGATGGATTACTGCTACTCATGGCGCTGTGATAAGTTTTCATATCGTCTGTCTGTTGCTTATAATGGCCGAAAGCGGTTAAGAAACCTTCGTTATTTAAAGGAATTAGGCACTTTAGACAAACAGCGCCAAGCAAAACTTACATAAGGGATCATTCACATATTGCATAACACAGCAAGGTGGAGGGAAGGGTTCGGCTTTGCGTTACGAAGTGTGATAAGAGGAGAGGAGGGGGTATACGCCTTCGTTACGTAACGCATGTTTTTGCTGTGATTTTTATTTTTATTCTCAGGTGTATATGAAATCTATTAAACAAATAATTTTATTCAGTTCTTTTTCTTTTCTTATAAATAAATATTTCTATTGTTTCGGGAAATTGCGAACATATACCCTATAAATGATGAATCGTACAGACTGCAGAAGGGATTCCAAGACACTACTAGACACCAGCATTACAAATCCTGCGTGTATTATAATACAATAAAACTACGTTTTGTGGTTACCACCGCATTGCATACGACACACGAAACTTTTCTAGAGTTAGTTGCTAGCGATCGTAACCATGCTTCAAATCCTCTCCTTCCCAATCGTATCGCTATTACTGAGAATATGCTTCTAAATTTTGACTTGAATCATTACCCACCCTATTCTTGTAAAGAGCATCGCATGTGAAATCGAAGAAACTCTTTTTCGTGAAATCGTACTTTCCGCGACAGAACAATCCACGATTTGCAGAGCAAAATAAGATATTAAAAACCGAATTCGTCGGATATTCATCTCGTACCATATGAATTTAACTTTGCTCTTTGGATTTCAATTTTCCTACAGAAATCGAGGTTATTTGCATTCTAACACTGATTTAGGACGAGAAGAATTTTGAAAAGGGGTAAACTGAAGTCCAAAGCCGAAAGAAGATGTATATATATAGTGTGTGTGTGAGAGAGAGAGAGAGAGATCGTTTATTCTTCGATTATTTGCAACAATTAAGCACTAATCGATAGGACGGTAATAGCATGTACGCCGTAGGCACCAGTAGTCCATTTTGTTCCTTTTGATTGTGATGTTTTAAATCAAAGAACTCTGTTCTATTAAGTACTATTTAGATCTATTAAAGTATCGATCCGCTTTTAAACTGACTTACTGTGTAAGTCATACTTGAACTAACGTTATAATGTCCAGCAAATCTGAGCTGTATCAAAAGTTATTTGAAAGTTTTTAAATATCTCACACAAATAAAACTGTACAAAAAGTGCAAATCTTAGTGAATGAAGTATGGCGTAATTTTAAAACTAAAGCCAAAAGTGATAAAGAACTCGAGGAATAGGTGTCGACAAGAATAGAAGCAGAAATGAAAGCAGCTACTATAAAGAAAACTACTGTCTTAAGCTTCTTTATTAAGATAAGTCATCCTCCTTGCTAATCATCGGTGACCTATAAGGATGGGTTCGATTTCCTTGGGAAAACGACAATAGGCCTATGCAATTTCGAAGAAAGACTACTTAATTAAACAACCTTATGAGGTTAAAATATTATTACGGTACTACCATTTTATTTTGATTTGTTGGCGAAAAACACTACAACTTTATTCATAATACAAGCATTTTGTTATACAAAGTTCTGCCATTAAAACTAGTTTTTAATTGTAATAACACCGAAAATAAACAAAATTGATGAAAAACAAAAATCAAAAAGCGTTACGTGACAAAGGTGGGGGGAGGGGTTCGGCCTTACGTTACGAAGCGTGACAAGGCGGTGGAGGAGGTAAAAAATGGTCAAAAATTGCGTTACGTAATATGTGAACGGCCCCTAAGGCACCCTCCTTTACTTACCCACAAAGTCAATTTCTTCCGTAAATTTTCCATTTTGTGGGTCTGACGGAAGACTTTTGTGGTCTACAATATATTTATTTATTTTTATTTTTTTTTCTTAGTACGGCACTTTAGAAATTGTAATATCTCTTTCCTCTCGTGTTCATGCTTAAGAATGTTCAGTGATTAAACTTTTGTAAGCTGGACTTTCGCTCAGCTGCATTTATCATCGGTCACAAAGGAACCGAGATAACTCAAAGAGTATCATTTCCATTGCATTCGAATCTATGACTCACTGACAGCACTCAAGATATTTTCTACCTATCATTATTTACACATGTTCTAACACAGCAGGATCTGTCATTCTTTCGCTTCAGAAACAGCACCGAGGCTGTCAGCTTTTCCCGTTGAGTACGCACGAAATCATTATCTATTACTAATTTTCCTTGCCGTAGCTGCAACCCGATTAGCTTCCACAACTGTATAAACTACTTTTGTGTTAGTGGATTTTTAGTATTATTAATATTATTTTGTTGATATCTATCTCGAGTTCTTCTATTACGCTTCAGGGGGCCTAATTTGAGCTATCAGCTGTCGTGAAATATAAAAAAAGCGTAATCTGTAAAGGAAAATGCCGACGTACTGCTTCTGTCGGACTTTCTACTACGTGTGTGTGTGTTTAGACATATGAGAGCATAAATCATTTTGTGTCCGGTAGTTCACCAAACCAGAAAACGAAGAAATAAAATATGGTTAAAAAGAAACACAAATCGTTAACAAAAAATATAAACGAGCCTAAGCAAAAGATACCTGACCGAAAAAGGATAATAACTAACGAAAAAACGGAAAAGAAGAGAAAAGTCTGTCTTTACAAATGAAAATGCTGGTTCTCAGTGTTCCCTCGAAAAATCTGCTCCTTCTCTGTCTCTCTTCCTGTCTCGATCCCTCTCTTTCACTATCTTTCGCCCCGTCTCTCTCTCTCTCTCTCTCCCGCTCTGGTTTTCCTTGCTCGTTTGTCCGCGTGCATTGTTGCCTTCTGAGGAATGTCTTTAAAAGTGACTAAGCCGTGATGCATGGAAACCAAACATGTATCTTATCACAACTCAGTTAATATAAGCTTTCGAACCTTCAAGCAGAAAACAGCCACAGAGACAAACGATGGTTGTCGATATATTCTCGAAACGTTGTGCTGCAAGTAGGGCTGACGGAGAAGAATAAACTAAAATCCTTCGTGTTTCGTGTGCAAGAAGTTAAAAATCAACAACAAAGAGGGTTTGAGTAATCTATAAATACACAAAGAAATAAAACCTACCAAGGCTGTAGCTAGAGTACAGTTTCGGTTGCCATGTACATATTATCGACAAACAAAAAGCAAACAGGCACATCATGTGGTTCAACCTATAACAATAAAATGAATATAACGGTGATATACTCAAAACAAAAAGACACTGACATAAAATCTAATGAAATATTAAAATAACAGTGGTTACATTACCATAGAGCCTCTATCCAAGATACAGAATGCTGCAGGAAACAAGCAACATTGGATGGGAATCGGAAACCAGTAACACACACGCGATGTACATTCTTGCAATATCTGGAACACTTGCTAAGTGTAGCCAAAATAATGACTTACATAATGAAGTGCAGATAACGTAGGTATACACAGACAGTAACATTACTGAACGAACATTTATGCACCTAATTATGGAAATTAATAAAACCTCAGACAGCAATTAGTACAACCGATAATTAGCAGTGTGTAATGTCTCGCATGTGTTCATAATATACAACCCTCTAGCAAAACAGTACGGGTTTCGTCTCTCCGAAAAATTAGTGTTGCCATAACGCAAGATGCAGGCTTATATGGTAGTAATAGAAACCATATTTTAATGCGGTGTATGCCAGTGACAAAGTTCAGTGTAGCCAACTACCGCTTGCACGTAAACCAGTTCATTACACATAACTTAAGTACCTAAATTCGTATATTCTCGATCGCTAGGAGAAGCAAATCACAAAGTATCTACAGCTTTTCTACAGCATTAACAAACCTGCTCAGTAGCGACTAATTATAGAAATAAAATGCTAGATAGTACAGAGTGAACAGCCAAGTACATATAAGGCTAAAAATTAGTTCAATACATGGTCCATCTGTAGAAAACGTCACCGGGTCGTTGCCTTAACCAAAAAAGGGCGGGAGAGGGGTAAACATAGTGTAAAAAGCCATCAACGCAAACAACGCATGCACGCGCGCATGAAAAGCAGCCCTTAATAGTGTCACGTACATATTATCTACTACGTGCATATGTTCATAATATGCACATATGCACATAAAGAAAGAATAATGAAAATAATGCATTAATGTTAAAGTTGGCATAGAATAGCTTTATATAAATACTGAACAGAACTGAATTTTGTGACATACCAATAAACCATGAAAATGAAAGCGTTCCCTACATAGCACTAGATTATGACGCGCGCCTTCACTCTTAATGCATCATATCGTGGGAGAAAATATCTCAGATTCTTTGCAAAATTATTCTATGAGGATTTGGTTGCTCCTTTTAGTGTGAAATATTAATATTGGAAGAGATTACAACTAATATCAATTCGAAAACCAGGGAGAAATACGGAATAAAACTCAGAAATGTTTCAAAGAAATACACAAATTAAATGTGAAGAAATGAACATTAATTTTCATGGTTATTAATATATTAATATTATATCCGTAATACTATTTTACCATTATTGTAACACACAATATTGATGATATTTCAATTTTCGTATATGTTCTTAAACCTACCTGTGATTTCAGCGTATGAGATTCATCACATACACTTTTGTCAGTACAATTCTTGAACTGCCAGGTTATATTAGAAACTAAATCCCCAGTAGCTATGCACAGCAGGGTATATTCATTACCTTGAATATATCTTTCGTGTTCTCCAATAATCGTCACCTTTGAAATACCTATAATATGATACAAAAATGATTTCTAGGTACAATTTCCAAAGAAAAGTACGAGGAAGTAATACACATAGGTATGAATAAACTAAGAACTAAAAAAGTTTCATAGTGAGTGCTGCGAATGAAAAGCAATTGCCTAAAATAACACCTAAGAAAGTGAAAACAATTATATGAATTACCACATATTAACATAATACTACTCTGCTCAAATTTATTCCTGGATAGTTGTTGTTTACTAGTTAGACTCTCAAATTTTATTTAGTTTATATATACATACGGAAATTATACAAGTGTATGCTCCAACAACCCGGAGGAGGAAATTGAAGACCTATACAGAAGATTTTGGATAGTAGCAAATCGCATTACAAAATTGTAATGGGAGACTTCAATGCGAAAGTAGGAACTAAGCAGACCAGCGACACGAAAATGGGAAACTTTGGATTTGGCAAAAGAAACAAGAGAGGAGAGATGTTAGTGGAATTCTCAGAAGCCAACAGACTGTTCATTTCCAATACATTTTTCAAGAAGGCCCCTAGAGGAAGTGGACATGGAAAGGTCCAAATGGGATAAAAAACGAAATAGACTGCGTTCTATCGAATAACAGTGAAATTCTGCAAGACGTGTCTGTTCTGAACAGCTTCAAAGTCTCGAGTGATCATCGGATCGTAAGATTAAGCTGAAACTAAATACTAGATTTGAGAGAAAGAAGCTTATCAGAGGAAAACAGCCACTTTTAGATCTGGAAAATCTAGCAGAAAACAGACAGACATTCGAGATAGAACTAAGCAACAGATTCAGCGCCTTGGAAGAGTTAGAGGATGAAGAAGACATCAATAGCAGAAATAAAATAGTAACCGAGATAATAAGAGTAATAGCCAAGTAAATAGCAGGCACCAGAAAGAAAATGAGAGCAAAATCTCAGAAGAAACTAAACTCTTGATGAAGATAAGATGGGAAATGAAAGACGAGGAAAATTGCATAAAGAGGATTGAATACACAGAACTAAATAAAACCGTAATGAAGAAAATAAGAGAGGATGTACGAAGATATAACGAAATTCTAGTTAGAAATACAGTCGAGGAAAACAAGAACCTGAAGAAAACCAAACAGTAGCTCATGATAGGGAAAAAGCAAATAATTGCAGTTAAGAGACCAGACGGGATCATAACACGAAATAAGGAAGACATTATAAAAACATTTAAAATTTTCTACTTAGAATTGTACTGCTCCGAAGAAGAGCTAGGAAATAAAGACTCACAAGAAAATGATGTAGATGTCCCAAACGTAATGAAAGAAAGTACTTCGGGGGATGAACAATGGAAAATCACCTGGAGAAAATGGACTCACAGCAGAAATGTTTAAATGGTTAGGTGAAGACATGAGAGAGGAACTTGCTAAATTATTCTCAATGTGCCTGAGGCAGAGAGAAATACCGTCAAGTTGGAAAAATGTTGTTATAATTTTATTGTACACTTTGCATCAAAAAAATTGCGATTTCGAACGCCGTGCAGCTAGGCAACCCAAATGACACTTACTTATCCTATAATCGTGTCCGGTAAACAGACCCCCTCTTTCTCCTTCCTTCATCTCGTCCATACTAAAATCAGGAAAAAGCATGAGCACGTTTCGTTTTTACTACTTTTATTAGTATCGATAAAATGAAAGAATAAAAGCGAGACGAATCAATGTACATAAGTTGATGGAGGGAGAAATTGAAACATACAATGAAACATTGAAACCAATTGATGTCTGTTAAACAGAGGCAAAGAAATGAGAAAAAGAGAGAAAGAGAGGAAAGGGGAGAGAGAAGAAGAAGTAAAGATAAAAATATGGAGTTTGAACATAATTGAAAAGATTAAGTTCAGTTCCCACAAATCTAACAACCAGATAGAAGTGACTTTTGGATTTTAAATGTGTTCAGAACTACTCGAATATAGACAAGGGTGCTTCAAGAATTCATTAAGTCATCACTTTCAAAATGGCGACCAAATTTGGTGATCAGATTAAATACTCATGATTTCCAGTGCAACTGGAGAGTTTTAAGACACATATAGGAAAAGTCAAAAGTGTAACACACATGCTTTGTTTGCGCGGGGTTTGGTTGCAAATTCGGTGGGGCTCGTTGAACGTATTGGTTCGGAATACATTGTAATCAGGGATTCCGCCAGGATTTCAGATTGGAGGGGGTGTAAAGGCAAAATTGGGAGGGTGTAGGTAGTTGTGCACTGTGTCTATCAACTTTTGAAAATAAAAATGTTAACGTTGAGGTAAGTTTCGAGGATTTGAGATTGACACCCCCCACAGTGGCCGGGGTCTAGCGGAATCACTGATTGTAACAAACCCAGTAGATACCGTAGGCCATACCTTCTATTCCAGACTACTAATATAAATTGAACATCAAAAGAAAATGAATGAATGATAATTTTTCTGCTTAATTTCTATCAGAAAGATCCAAGATTATACATACCTGTATATCCTTATCTGTATGAAAACGAAAAGTTACAACTGTTCAAAAGCAAAATTAATATGTTCCTTATAGGCATAGTATACCTTACATGTTCCACATTGCAAATGTGAAAAAAGGAACACATGTAAGGTTGATTAATTAGACGATGGAAACGAATTTCGTGCCAAACTAATATACAAAAAATTCTTGTCTTGAAATGGTCAAAAAAGGGGGCCATTTTCTACTCATGTCTTGAAATCTATCTGTTCTGTACATGTAACTATACATTCCACCTATTGCGAATATAATGTTCTAATAATTACAACACTAATGAAGTAGTTTTTATAACAACTCGCACAGATAGAATGAACACGGCAGAGCTGAAACGCGTCACCGGCTGTCGGGAGACGCTGGTCAAGTTTTGGACTGTGTCGCCGGGTGTAAAATTCGAACACATTCGGACGCAGTGGTTCGATTTAGATCTGATAACCCGGAGGGTGAAGGAGATATTTTAATTGTTTCATTGCGTTTGAACAGTGTTTCTTTCAGGGGTGACCAGGACCGGAACACGGGTTACTCCGAGAACACGAAAAATACGATGCCGAAATTCCCAGTTAAATAGATTTTCCAGACCGGGTCAATCGGGTTACCAGGTCACTTTCGTTTGGGTCAGGTCTTATCACCGGGTCATCGAAAGTGGACCGGAATTGGCTCTGGAACACGCAAAAATAAAGAGAGTGTGTGTGTAACGTAAGAGAAAAATAAAGATGAATAGCGAGAGGGAGAGGAAGAAGAAGAAGAAGAAGAAGAAGAAGAAGAAGAGAAAGAAACAACGAAGACGCGATAACAATACATCAAGAAAGAGAGGAAGAGAGAAAGACCACTGTAAAACATGAAGAGTATATTATCATTATGATAAAGAACACACACTGTTAACTCTGATTCTCGCTAGTGATGCTTCGTAAGTTCTCCAGCGGTAGATGAAGATCTTTGAATACTTCAGTTTATGCGAAAAAGGAACTGGCTGATGGGGAATCGAATTTGGGTTTACAAATTAGAAGTTCTGCACGCTAGCGATATTCCACAGGTGCCTGTACCCAAGACGTGCTTAACAAATGCTATAGTGTTTCTTTCTAAGAATAATAACATGAAAAGTGGATCCATCAGATCAATGACGTGTCCTGGTAATCCCCTGAGGCTCGATTTGGACTTTTCCAACCAACATTCGTAAATCGTCTTCCTCTCTATAATGGCTGACGTACTATCTTTCAAGAAAGTAAATCCCACTTGTTGGAGGCGCTGGAATACAATTTTCAAACGATGAAAAATTTTGCAATGCACATCCACACGTGTAGTGCACATGGAAACTTTCAACTACTTGTACTCAGATTCTTTGATAGATGTGTTTTGTTTGTATACTCCAGAATACTTCTCATTCATAGAAGACATAGTAATAAAAGATGAAATAGAGAAAAGGCAATCCTATTCGATAATAATAAAACAGAAACATACTCAGTACGTGAAAATTAACGGGTAAGTGAAATGAGAAAAATATTTTAACTACGTTTACCATAGTGTAGTGGTTAGCGAGATAGCTTTCTACCTAAAAGATTTTTAGTTCAAATCCTCGCACTTCTCTTTACTTTTTTTCAAGCGAACACATGTAGAAAATCACATTTGTTCTTCGCCCATAACTAATCATTCTATTTGTAATTGTAGATAAATATATTTTGTTTGTAAATTAACAGCATTTAACTCGATAATGTTATTCATAATGTTTCGAAGTCTTTAGGAAAATTCAAATTGGTCTTAGTGACTTCTATATTACGGTCAATCATGTATTATTTTTGTATTTATGAAACATCAATTTAAGGCAGCAGAAAAAAAACAACGATAATACACAGTAAACCAGTCTAACCCGTAAGTTGAATCAAATGCAAATGCATTTTACAACGATGAGAAGAAGCACACAACTCGTTCTTTCCTTCGCGTCTCCGAAATCAATTTTCACAATTTCTTACTAGATGGCTCTTTTTTAGCATAGATTTTCATTCTCCGAACTACAAAAGCAATCTAGGTTCGAATTTTTTGAATGGAGAGTAGCTTCGAATTATCATTTTTGTATTTCGTTACTGTGTCATTCCTTTTCGCGTTATAATGTTGAATGGTTTTGCAATTTCATTTCATTTTGTGTATTTTATTTTCGTTTACTGTTGCTAGAGGTAAAAATCAGCAATTTGCTTGCCTCCAAATTGACAATATATGAAACAGGAATCTCTCACGTGTCCAACATATTTCTCAAGTTTTCAACAAATCTTGCGTCTTTAGCCCGTGAATCAGTTACGGGGCTACCTGTTAAGAGCAGGTTTATTGGGCTTAAAGTACGGAATTGCTTAACTAAGAAGACTCTTGAACACAACGTGTACATCATTTATAATAGAACATATTTTATTAGAGATGGACGACGCTAAAGCAAGGTAGTAAGAAATATTTATTTCGGCAATGCGAACATGAAGGAAAGATATCATGTAATGAAAAATTAACAGGAAATATTTCTAGGATGATTTATTTCTCAATTTTGATATATTTATTCTTAATTTCGAAAGAAATTGTTTAAATGAAAATACACCTTTATAGTTTTAGGTCCCCTAAACCGATTTACATAAAAACGTGGATTGTAAAATTCAAATTTTATTTAAGGACGCGCCTAGAGCAACGACGAATTCCGTCGTTGCTTTAAGTTTTTAACATCGAGGGTTAATTTACTAGAGCAACGACGGGACGGAACGGCACAAAACTTTGCGTAAACAGAATTTTTGAGTAAACAGTACTCTTGCGTATACCTACCGCTAACCGGTATGCCCACTGCTACCGCAGCGCGAAGGGTACGCGGTTCGAAAATTACTCAAGTCAATATCTTCTTTTTACTTTTTCTCTAGTAACGTGCAAATTCTGTTTTACTGTATGCTTTCTACATGTAAATGAATGTTAGAATTATGTAGCTTTTTGTTTTCTCCTTCATATTCTTCTTTTTTGCTGCATTTATTTAAAAAATAAGCTAATTTATATGTTTAGCAGATTTTGTGTTGTATCTTTACATAAAAGCAAACGGTATGACAAAATGAATAAATAAACAGTTGCATAACATTTACAGAGATAATAATAATAATAATAATAATAATAGTTATTATTATTATTCATGAAGTGCAATGCACTTAATTTAAATAAATGAAGCAATAATGAAGAATACGAATTAAAGAGCAAAAACCTACACAGTAGTGACATAAAGCATACTGTAACACACCATTTACTAGAAGAAAAGGAAAAAGTAAGATGACAAAGACTCGAACCGCGAACCTTTCGCATGACAAGAAAGCGCTCTTCCATTAATACTCTGCGTCAAGAAGGGTAATTGCAGAACAAGGCGTTTCGGATATATGTTTCTCAGAGGTTTCGGACTTTTGTCCCCACTACTGGAGAAAGTATAAGCCATTATCACCATCACCTAGAATTTACACGTTGCACACGACTTTTGAAGCCCTTTCATAGGAACTGGGTCTCACCCAGAAGCAGTGTCCGAATTAAACATTTTAGTCGGGGGGATAAAACATAAGCACGGATTTCAACATAATATATATATATATATATATATATATATATTAGAGAGAGAGAGAGGAGGAAAGATATGCAGTCCCATTTTCCAAATGGAGGTTTCAAAATCAAACCAATGATACTAAATCATTCACATGAAGCTACTTCAGAAACAACAAAACAAATGACTTCTTAGCTGCTAGTGAAAGTTCATAATCCCCTTGTCACTTCCATGAAAATAGGTTAAACTTCTGCCAAATAAAAATGTCCCGATTTTCTATCTGATCTTGATCGAAACTTCTTCTGGAGACAAGAAATTTATCCCTGGCAGGGACGAAAAATAATTTGTCAAGGTAGGAATCTTTTTTGTCAGGGGGGATCCCGGGAATCCCCCTGCTAATGCGCACACTCCCCAGAAGCAGGAATATCAGATTCGGGTACCTTACTGCTAAGAAACTTAGCACACGTGGGCCGAAAAGCCCTTTATTTAACAGGAAATCTCTCCTGAAGTTCAAAATATTCATACATTTGTATTAACGTTATGGTTAAACTGCACAAGTAGCAACTAGAACGTGAAAACAATTTCCAAATTACAGAAAATCATTTTAAAATAAGATCTTAATAGTACCTTTCAAAGAAAATACCTTTTACAATGTGTTCTACATATTTTAAAAATAATTTGAAAAATTACTGAAATTCACCATTTGACAATATATTTTATTTAGCATTAGGAATCAATTTTAATACAGAACAAGGTGATTGTGTTGAAATAATTTTGAAAATAACGTTAACAATTATTTCATAGTTTTGTTTTTAAAAATGTATTATTTGATAATTTTTTAAAAAGTCTTACTTGGTGTTTTGAAAAGAAGTAAACTTTTTTTCTAAAATAATTTGATGAATCTCTTTTTAACCACTTAGAAACAGTTTTCTTTATTTATATATTACTACAGTATGATAATTACAACGGTAGATTATATTTCATAAAT
>JAGDQP010060222.1:0-12241 GCA_022664845.1 Lepisma saccharinum
CCCAAGCCAGGATTGACGGCCAGGAAGGTTTTGCTGTGTGTTTGGTGGGATTGGCAGGGAATTATCTACTATGAGCTGCTCCCCTACGGCCAAACCCTTAACTCGGAACTATACTGTCAACAATTGGACCGTCTGAAGGCAGCAATCGCCCAGAAGCGGCCAGCTTTGGCCAATAGGAGAGGCATTGTGTTCCACCAGGACAACGCCAGGCCACACACATCGATAGTGACTCGCCAGAAGCTCCGGGAGCTTGGTTGTGAGGTTCTTATGCATCCACCTTATAGTCCGGACCTGGCACCGAGTGATTACCATCTGTTCCTGTCCATGGCGAACACGTTTGCTGGTGAAAAATTCGCTTCAAGAGAGGCTTGTGAAAATCGACTGTCTAAATTTTTTGCCAATAGGGACAAGGGTTTCTATGAGAGAGGCATCATGATATTAACTTCCAAATGGCAACACGTAATCGAACAAAACGGCGCATATGTGACCTAAATCGGATCATTCTAACTATGGTAAGTCAAGCCTTCAATGTCATGCAAAAATAATGCATTACTTTTTACTACACCAGATACTTTCAACTTCCTCCAAGTTATCCCTTGTTTTGATTCAATTTGGTACCGCACCAACCACTGAAAGGGAGTAAAGTTAAAAGGCAGCCAATCCTAGAACCTAGAGAGGATTGTGAGCGGAAAGAACTGAACTTTTCATGACTCTGTAATTTGTTCGAATTGAGATATTATTGTAAGTATCCGTTTTTGTACATGCTTAAATGGAAGTGTCAAAAAGTCAAATCTCATTAAAAAAAAAAAAAGCAAGTCTGAATCGGTAATATGGACAGCAGAACTTCATTCTTAAAATTCTTGTAAATAAAATCTATTTTATTGTTTTATCATTGAGAGAAAACACAGACCAAGTCCCGAAGGTTTTAAAGTTAACATCATTAAGCAATTAATTCCTTTAAGTTAATTATTTAGTAATTATTGCAACTCAGCGTCCAAGTTTTTTTCTGCTCTTACGTATTAAGGCTCCTCACTACTCCCTCCCCCATTTTTTAAACATTTTTCTAAATATTTCAAAATCTAATACCATTATCAAAATTATAAGAAGATACATCTCTAGTACTTACAAATTACTATGAAATACAATGCACAGCGACCTCGAGATCTTGTCCATTGATGAGTAATTCGTTGTCAATGATTATGACGTCATTATTTAATTAACAACTTATCACTCTTCAATGGACAAGATCTCGAGATATCTGTCCATTGTATTTCACAGTAATTTGTAGACTAGAGATGTATCTTCTTAAAATCTTGATAATGCTATTAGATTTTGAAATATTTTGAAAAATGTTAAAAAGTAGGGTAGGGAGTAGCGAAGGGAGATTCTCCTCAGGTTTGCCGTTACGTACGTCTTATGTGTGGGATGTGCTATTTAAGTTCCTTGCTAGGCTCGTACTTCTGGGAAGTTATTCTCTTGTCTTTGTAGGATGGCGTCCGCGGTAGCATTTTTGTTTGGTTTAATTTCAAATTGATATGCTGATGATTCTTAAATTGATCAAGCATTCCCTCGATCCTACACGAGGACTCAACTCTCTGATTTGTTTGTAAATTAAGAGAATGTCTTTTTCTGTACAGAAATATGAGGTCGTCAACAAATCTCCTTTTAATTTCGTTGGAGTTGTGGAAAGCAAGGAAGGTGGGGAAAAGAAAACAGGAAGAATAGAGAATAGAGAGATATGCACAGCCCCACTTGTAACACCATTACCGAGCATGTTTTTACAACATTCCAGCCGTCTAGTTTCGTTTTATAATTACTTACGTATAGTTCTTTTTTATCGGTGTAAGTGACTTGCCATCGTGATCCCATTACTACTGTCCTGAGAATTATAGAATTACTAGTTTTGTTTGTTTACTTTTTGGTTATTTAAACATATTTGTTACAAGCAAGCAATGACTTAAAATGTCGAGAATCAATTTTGTAGTTATGACAATTTCACCATATGATCTGTTGTAGATAACATTTTGAACATAGAAATAAAACTAAACTACATTTCTGGTACGTCTTTGTTGATACATTCAGGTTAGCCTATAGCAGGACTCGAATTACTGAACCGAAGTCCGGGATCGTAATCACTTGACTACAGAGTCTGGGTCTTGGGTATATAATTCCCGTGCTACAAGGCAAATATTTTATCATATGATATGGTATGATTTATTTGCCTGTCTTTTTGCTTACAATTCGAGGTTTTCCCTCAACTAAGCATTACAGTTGTCATATAAAAATACACATATAAAGATAAGAGACACAAATTGCAAATAGATTTAACATATTCAATATTCACTTAAATTCACTAAGATTCAGTGTACCCATCATCTGATAAAAATAATAATTTGCATCCTGAGTTGATATTTGCAAATGTAGAACAAAAAAACTCACATCTGAAAACTGATTAAACACGTTGATGATACAAGTGATCTAATACTTAGAGTTTAATGGTTAACTCTTGCGTTCTTGGTGCAGTTCGGTTTGTTCCCCCCAATAAGGTGTTGATCCAGCATCATGATACCAATTTGGGGAGCTATTTAAACCAACAAGTAACGGATTTCGGTCTTGAAACCAAGAAAAAGCGGTTATGGGGAGTTGAAGTGCTGATAACATGATATTCTCTTGGAACGACAGACGCCTGGGAGGCCAAGACTTTACGTGGGCTGTTGAGTCAAGCAATTTAAAATGTTTAAATACATATTTTCAGTGTTTCAGAATTTTCATTGTCTGCTTACATTACTTCCCTAATAGTCACAGCTCTAAACTAGTTTCAGGTCATGATAATGGAGAAAGAGGTTAAGTTTTCCGGCTGAATAATCTATGCAACAAAATGATCTTAAGTGACAGCGGTCAAGAAATTGAACAATTAAAAAAATGTATGTGATAGTACAGAAATAAGAGCACAAATAGCAGATTACATGAAAATGTGGTAGGTTTGTAAGATATAACTGTTGCCTACATATATTTTCATTAACTAAGAAGAAGAAAAATATAACGATTGGTGTGAAGAAGAACGTTTCAGTAAAATCTATTTTCCCTTCATTATCTTTCAGTTTGGTCCTTAAGAATACGAGAAAACGTTGCTGAAAAAATCTAAATGATATTAGTTAATACAATGTGTAGATCATGTTGAAGCCACATAATACAATTAGCTAGAAACTTAGAAACTGGATAAGTGAAAAGTGCCCATTGACAAAGTACATAAATGCAAGTTACGTAAATAAATTATCTTGGCTTCCACTTTCTCATTCCTGACAGCAGTGAGATTGAAATGATGTTAAATATCTTTAATCGGTTAGAACATGGCGTGAGGGAAGATATAAGTATTTTGGAAGCTTTCTTATAATCCTTCGTCTAGTGGCAACTTCTTTATTCCATCAGAAGCTAATCTTTGGTCTGGACGATATTTCCCCTGTGCATTGTCAAGTTCGCATCCAATTTGTGTGGGCAAATTGAGACGCTGCGATAGGGCATCCCTCGGCGGCCGTTGGGCCTCAGCAGCTCCCCAATTGCTATTTAACTAAGATTAGGCCTGGAGTCTGCCGAGAGCTATAAACTTATTCGTCGTGTCGGCAGTTTTAATCAAGCGTTGTTTAGTTATAGAAAAGAAGGTTGGAAAAATGTTAAGAGAAGGAAAAAGGCAGGGAATCTACAGCCCCTTACCAGCCAGCCCTCTAACGGTGATTGTATGATCAGAATTCGAAAAAAAATATTCGTGCTGGATTTCCTAGGAAAAAAGAAAACACAAAACCATTTTCAGATAACTGTTGTCCAGGGACCCTGCACACAATCATACCAACATCCCTTTCATATAAACGTAGGTGATTATGTTGTATATGCAGCCTCTTTACTTTATTGTTACTTTTTCCCCATTTCAAAATACAAAATAAAGTCAAATTATCAGTGAAATTCTGTTAGTATTCATTCTTCCTTACTCCATTGGGTATAAATGTTAGTTTTCAGATTAGAAGCTTATTGGTATATTGTGAAATGGATATTCAACAAATATTGTTCTTTTTTAACTTGAAAAAGACCTATGAAGAAATGAATTCGAATATCATTTTTATTTGTAATAAGAGAATGAACTACTAGGTCCTATTTAGTCTTATACGTTTCAGAAACACATTGTTACTGGAGAAATACAACGTGACTTTGACTTTTGATATACTAAGTAGTTATGATAGCGTATAAAGTTGCAAAATCACTGCTTAAAGAAATTATTTTAGTAACATAAAGTAGTGGAATAAATGCATTGATATTGACTAATTAATGTCGAAGGATCAAAATATTAAACGTTTTTAGGTAAAACTGTATTTTTGTAAAACAGGCAATTAGAAACAAAGGTTCCAGCTATACAAAGAGCCACATATGGATATGGATTTCTTCTTTCAACGAATATGGATTGTATTGAATAGTGGCGGCGTAAGGCAATCTCGGGCCCGGGGAAAGTGAACTTGGATTGTGACCGCTTGCGACCGCTTGCGTGACCTACTCGGCAGGAATATCTTATTTTCCGTTATTCCGAGCCCCAAGACAGGTATATTCTAACTCAGTCGCCGTAATCTGTACGTGAGAATGGTTATTCAGACTGTGCAGAGTCATGTTCATCAGCCATTACACTCAAGTGCACAAATAGGAGTCCTCAGACGGCATAGCTAGTACCGGTACTTCACCGACTATCATCGATGTGCTCCATTGATTAATCTTAAAAAAATATTTACTTTTGTAGGCGATCGGCAGAGGCCCACCCGGAGGTTCGGCCCAGGGCGACCGACCCATCGCTATCCCCCCTTACTTCGGTACTGGTTTAAAATTCTTATTGATACTCGAATGAGTAACAGTGCTGAATGAATAGCCCGGTTACAGCGTTATGTACTGTATAAGTAGTCTAAGTGATGGCGTGCACGTATGACAATTTTGGTAATTCTGTTTGTCACTTTTCTTATATTTTTTTAAGGAAACTTTTAATATCAGTTAACTGTAAATCTAGAGAGAATTACGCTGTGAATTATTCAATAATAACTAATATTTATTTGTATAAATATTTAAAGGATAAAATCAGTAACCAGCAAGCATCTATCTAGACCACGTGATTTTTATTGAACATGTTTTCTTCTGCTTCTCGTACGAGGAGTGGAATTTGCAGCGTTGAATTGCAGTGCGGGCATTATTCCCTCGTTCCCCTCCTTTTCCAACAAATTAACTATAGGCGACCGTTACTCACTTAGTGGCACGGAACCTACACTCCTGAACATCCTGCAACGTTTCCACAATCTTTGGGCCGCGAGCGACCATATCTCTTCGAAAGTCTGGAACCAGTAGCTCATACTACCTTTCCATAATCTGTGGGCTGCGGCCGACCATATCTCTCGGAGGTCTGGAACCAGTAGCTCATACTACCTTTCCACAATCTGTAGGCCGCGGGGTGACCATATCTCCTCGGAGGCTCGGAACCAGTAGCTCATATACCCGGTCCCTTCCTTGACGGATAACCTCCCTGGGCGACTGTTTCTCTTCGAGAGGAACGGAACTCAGAGAACGTGATCTCTCACGCTCAGTCAGTCAGTCAGATAATTGGGCGGGTTTTGGGAGATGAAGTGTCGAGCGCTAGCCCATGACTTCTATTTGAACTGGGATGGCGTGAATGAGTGAAGTAAAGGAAATATGGAGGACGCAACTGTCGCAGTCCTGGGAGCATTTGAAGTGAATAAAGTTTGGCAGCCTCATCACTTCTTATACCCAGTGTGTCTTGCATGCCCACTGCGGTGCGGAGGATAGCAGCCGAACAGGACTGTTACAAAAGGACCGAAAACTATAGCCGTTGGCACTCGAAACATGACTTCATTAAAAAAAAAAAGTTGTCTATGAATGAAACTTACGTAGAACGTTGGACATTTCCACTCTTCAATCGTTTTCAAGCTGTGGCTGAATTTTCTTTTAAGATTTCTGAAAAGCTTTCAGGAGTTGTACTAGAGATTATAGGTTTTTTTATTAACCTTGTGACGCAAAATAAGTTGGTGCTATTCTCGCCGTGTCAATGCCGCCGTCTTCGTGTGTCAGTTCCACCGTGACAGTTCAGCTTTTACTTTATTGACTCTCCCCCTACTCAGAGTGTATATCTCGCTACTTACACGTGTGGCAGAAAAGTAATTAGGAAATATTTGACCAACAGGCGCTCTTTCACACTTTCAATTCTATTTTTAAAAATGCCGCCGGGGTCAATTGAATGCAGTGGTTCGGGGCCCATTTTACCAAAAACTGCAGGTCCCGTCCTTAGAAACTCACTAGTTCGTTTTGGACGTTAATAATACTTCACTCACTTCATTTTCCAGGCCAACCTGATTTCCTGTTTTATGATTCTTAACCCTCGATACACGTTAGAAACATTTTTTGTTTGTTCTTAGTTTACAGAGATGGTTACTTTTCTAATATGGCCTTGATGGGTTTTCACTATTTTTGTCGTTTACGAAAATTTTGATATCGTAAAATTTAAGTAGCTAGAGAATGCGAACAAAAACAGATTTGTTGATTTTAAAATGATAGTTTCATTAACTTAGCTTAACGAATGTGAAACACAAATGCTATATCGTAAATGTTTAGTAATTGTATTGTTTGCTTTTTCATTAGTAATGATTTCCTTTTCACTACGATTCCTTTCAATCAGGTAATTACATACACATACGAACTGATCAGTCATATTCTTTCTTAATCGAAGAAAGGCATAGGTACAAGGTCATTCTTAATTACAAGTGAATCAAAAGAACTGACCAAACCTTTTCTTTTTTATTCGTTATATACGTGAATGCGGCGGGATTGACATTCTGAACTGCGGAAAGAAAAACTCAAATGAAATTAGCATATGTCATGGCGGGATTGATACAACTCTGTGAAAATTACAGATGTTAGAACAAATACAAATCAACGGGTTGAATTAAAGATTTCAACTTTTTTTTTTTCGAAAGCGAAATGGAAGAAAACATTTCTCGGATTCATTTTAGTATGTTTGTGCGTTCTTCTATCTCCAGCGAAATGACACGCCAACGAAGCTTTAAGAATAGTAGGTACAGGATACTTACATAGGAATATATTGATGAGATGGGAAACGCCAGAAAACTATTAAAATGACATAAGAAAAGTGAATAAAGTTAGGATTAATAATAAGGTTATTGTTAGTTTGATATCACATCACTCCGATACCGTGATCTGCTACAGTTGCAGATACAGGCACACTGAAAGATCAGGCTCTAGGTAATAAGATTATAACAATAAGGGCAGCCAAAAGAAAATGAAGCAGCGAAGAAGACTAAGGGCCAGTTCTACAATCGACCGCTAAACTTCTAGTCAGCGCTAAGTTGAGGCCAAGTCTGATCTTGGCCAATGAGAGTACGCAAAATTAGGGTTGGCCTCAACTTAGCACTGACTAGAAGTTTAGCGGTCGATTGTAGAACTGACCTTTATAAAGTCAGGGTCTCTGACCCGATACTCGTGACACAAATTCAAAAATATCCGTGACCACAATCGTGAAGCATCAAGGTCAATATTTTTAATATTTGGTTCATAATTATAAAACGAAATACAACTAGGTAGGTACACGAGTTTTCCATTCGTTTAGTTTACTTATCTTACAGGTTGGGATGTAGATCTGATTTTAAATCATTTCAATAAAATGTTAGCTACAAATATGCTTTAGTTTGACATCGTCATCGTCATTATCTTTATCAATACTCTGTTGATAATAGTACGTTATTTGCAACAAATTTAGATTTTTCTAATTTAACAAGGCTCAGTTTCTTTTGTTGCCTTAACTTCTTTTCTTTCTTGCTAAATGTTGTGTGAAAAATGCATCATTTTCTTGCTCTTCCTTCAACAATACCTTAAATTGCATCCGTCCAGATATATGTTATATTTTTTTCGTAATCAACGTTTGAATTACGTTCTCCAGCAAGCGAAACTAGAATTATTTCAGCGAGAACATACGGATTTCGGATTTCAAAATTGTTCAACCAACGATAAATATTAATCCATTCGAAAGTAATATAAAATAGATTTACAATTGTATTTTTTGAAATTGATTTAAAAGCTTAATATATTTCATTTCAAGATAGTCTTTCTCCACAATATGAATATTTTGTGTCACATTGGCACACATGGGACAAACTGACCCAGTGACCCATATTGAAAATAAATTTATTGACACAATAAAAAATGTTGGCAATACTGCTGAAAGCTTCTCAGTATTCTATTGTTGATTAGTCTGCTCTCATTTGCTAAGAAGTTAAATTCGCTTATTGTTTCTGCGCTACAGAAGTAATTTGACTCAAGTATTTTCTTATCCACTACATACCGATTTCACCAATGCCTTACTCGCGACGCTTGAAAGAAGATAGCATTGTTGACGTCATACTGTTACTCTTAGTGTAAAACTTGTTTTTCTTTAATCTTTTATATTATGGGATTCAGAAATTCTAATGCCTTAAGTATCTAATTTCTGTTATCAGCAACATTATTAATAGGGATATAAATGTTATGTGTTACAAACGACTCTTGCAATTTTTCACATTAAAATTAGAAAAAAGGAATTTACCATACTGAACAAAATAATTGCCCACATAGTTCAAGTTTCCGACGACCTCTAGCACCAGAGGTGAGCTCCCTACCAACTGAGCCACCGTGCCCCGTTTGACATATTGTTGGGAGTAGAAGTGTTTGATATTTATACATAACGTTGTTTTAAATGTAGAATTGCCTTCCCCCTTCAGAATTACCCTAAAATGTCGAAATCACGCGACATTAGTCACGTGCCGTTGCGGTGTGGGAGCTCCATCATCTCGTGTTAATTGAACACGAAGATTTTTCGTGTCCTCTCAGGGAGATCCCTCCCTCTATCCAATTGCTTTTCCACACGCTGGTTTTATTGATCAATACTTGTAGATGAGGAAGGGAAAAGTCACTCAAACACACAGACGTAATTATCTCATCATTGCTCATTTGGAGCAGAAGGAGAAAAGAGAGATATTTACACACAGATATTCAGAAGAAACCGTATTTCTAATACATTTTTTACAAATAATAATATTAAGTTGATGTATCATTTTTATAATATTTCTGGTTGAAATAGCAATGATTGTAGAGCATAAACGATCAATTTCGGCTTCAGATGCATATAAGCAGCGTGTAGACAGTACCTTGTTGGAACAGCTATATGATTTAAAGATGCATAGTCGCTGGATCAGAGGTTTAGGGTTCAATTCTGAGCAAAGCAATACATGTTTACCTAGGGGAAAGTAGGCTAGCTGCCATGACTCGAGATTTGAAGTTTATTTAGAGAGACAAGGACTGGTCGATATGGCATTAGAACGTCTCAGGATTCAAACCTGGACATTTTTAACTAAAGAAAGGAGACCTACTCGGTATAATATTGAAGTTCAAAGCTAGTTACTCCTACCTAGAGAGAGAATCGGGATCGAACCGAAGATCCCGCATACCAGAGATGAGCGATCTACAGCTGACCCAGCGCGACACAAAACGAATCTGAAGCTGGCTGCTTTTCTCGTGGCTTGTTCACTTTTGGTGTTGCACCATCCATAGCTGAATGATGGCTAGGAAATAGTGCTCTTTCTAGTTTAAAGTCATTTGACGGTAGACCAATATCGTCAATGAAACATACAAGCTTAAGTTATGTGTACAATCACAAGGGAGGCCTGCTCGGCACGGCATCGGGTCTGAAACCTGGCTACTCCTGCTTACGCCTAGTCGGTACAATATCGGATATAACTCTACCTTTACTTAATAGGAAAAAAGCAGTATAGTTGGGATTCGAACCTAGCTGCTTCCACTTTAAGGAAAAGACACCCAAACAGTAGAGCATTGGATTCCTTGGTAAAGGCGGTCAAGCACGGGACTTACCTACGCAACGAGGAGTCGGTAGTAGCTCGAATTCAAATCTTAACCAAAGCATTCTCTCACCTGGCAGTTGGTAAAGGTGGACGATTCAGAGCTTCAGGAGAGGAGATACTGTATATATGTAGTTATCACATACGGGAATTCCTGATATTCTTACGTCTTTTAATAGGGAAAAAGCATAGGATTCACCGGTCGACCAGAGAAAGGAAGGAGGGATAAATTAAGATTTTTCTCTTTCCAGGCAGCTCGCGCGTATGATAAAACGTAAATATGAGTGTTTTGTTCCAAACGGCCAACTTTGGAGAGATCATCGGTTCGATACCAGCGGCTGACTGTCCCGACTTAGTTTTTCCGCAGCCACACCAGGCATGTACCGGGTTGGTACCTTCAATTTATGACACGGTCGACTCCCTACTGCGTTTCCACCGGAGTGATCCATGTAAACTCAACAAGTCTGTTGCTCTGTAAATCGGCATATTGTTTCTTGATGCCGCGTGGATGGATCGACATGGTCACATCTCAAGCTGAGAACGGAGTGGTTCGGAACCCACTTTACAGAGTAGGACCCGTCCTTAGCTCATCAGAACATTTACATTTAGGATTAGTTATGGCTCTTAACGAAAAGCTTCTTAAACTAAATGACTTCACATTTCAAGGGATGTTTAAAGCTGAGAACGGAGTGGTTCGGAACCCACTTTACAGAGTAGGACCCGTCCTTAGCTCATCAGAACATTTACATTTAGGATTAGTTATGGCTCTTAACGAAAAGCTTCTTAAACTAAATGACTTCACATTTCAAGGGATGTTTAAAGCTGAGAACGGAGTGGTTCGGAACCCACTTTACCAAAGAACCTGTCCTTAGATTTTTCGTGTCCATTTGGTCTGTTGTAAGGGTGCAAGAGAAAACGCGAGCAATTATCCGCTTGTAGTGGAGCATGCAATTAGACACTCTTTACGGCTTGTCCTTTGGTTTAGTAAGCTGTTGATAATACAAACTAATTGCTTCCCATAGAACACTTCCCAGCTGCCACACACACACACACACACACCACGATCCAGCATTTATAGTTGAAATGTCCACAGAGCACGCAATTAGGACCTTCAAACACGAACACTGCACCATTCATAGAGAGTAGAGAGTCATAATATTTATCTCATCACATAAAAACGCCATTTCTTTCTTTGCTCGAAAGAAAAAAAAAAAAACATGTGAGAATTGATCATATAGAATGGGAGAATCACTGGACCTCACATTGTCCGATGGGAATTAAAAGAAAAAACTGCTCTCACCCAGAGATTTTTTTATTACTAGTCCCTCCACCACACAAGATGAGATAATCAATCGGTCTACCACGCAAACTGATAATAAGAACCATACAAAAGAAATAATAATAATAATAAAGCTTTCCAGTTCTATTGCGGCCTGTCTTCACAGATGAAAGCGAATTGTGTAGAGCTATAATATGAGGATCAGGTGTTGTCTTGTTTCTTTAAACTCACATGTAAGAAATTAAATTTATTTTTATTTATTTTTTATGAGAATTTAGTCTTTGGAAAGTACAAGTAATGTAGAAATGAGGAACTAATAATCTGAATAAAACTTTCAGCTGGAAGCACTTCTTAACAAATATTAATAAACTGAAAGAATTAGCCAGCGTGAAGATGTTTCAGTATCGAGTTGAACTGGGTCAGGTCGGAGGAATCAACTGTCGAATAATCCAGTTTGGCTTAAAAATCTAATCACTTCTTAACTTACCCATTTGTTTCGTAGAACGCTTTGATTTAAAAAAATATTTTTTGCATTTATGGAACAAGTTAAATCTTTACTATACTTTCTATTTTCTTTAAACCTTATTTCTTCCTCTGGTAGAGTGATCGCCGGGGGACGTCACCTCTTACCAGTGTTAGGTTTAGTGTAAAGAAATCAATACTACTCTAAGACAGGTTAAAGATAACTTTCCCACGTTTAGGAAAAGATTTCCTCTTATCTCATTGGTGGGAGTGTAGAGATCTGCCTTTGGTAGAGTGATTGCTGGGGGACAACATCTCTTACCAGTGATAGTGTAAAAGACAAATCAATAGCACTCTGAGACAGGGCAAAGATAACTTTCGGACTTTTAGGAAAAGATTGCCTTTTTACTATATGTAAAGGTGACGTCATAATAATAATAAGTGAAAATATATATATATATAAGTAGAATCATTTAATATGACCTTCTATTTAATCCTTACATTGTGAAGAGAACTAACTACTCATGAGTTCCCTGTATCTTTAAGCCGGTCAGCATTA
>JAGDQP010060223.1:0-12241 GCA_022664845.1 Lepisma saccharinum
GGTCGAAACATATGGAATCTTAATCTACGTTTCATTGCATTTCAAACGGTGTATCACACATCAAAATCGGTGAAGGGGTTCAAAAAGTTACGACTTTTTTTTAGCCGAATCACAGAACTTTTACAAATAATAGAAAAGTGTGTATTTTTGTTTTAGTCCCAAATGGATGGTACCGGGGGATCAATTGCGGGCCCCAACATGTTGGGATAAATCGAAGCTTAATTGTTTGATAGGAATTACCGTTTTCGAGATACGGCCCAAAATCAGCCTTTCGTAAGAAGACTATGCACTTTTTTTTAATAGGCAGCCTTACAAAATAAGCGATATCAGTATAAAAAACCCTTCGGGGTAAAGACAAGAGTGACGCAAGAATTCTACTCACAAAAGAAGTGATATCCATTTTACGAGTGATTTTCTTAGTGTCACTACGGCAGAAGTGTTTCCTTTGTAATAAAATTAAAAGATTTAGTATCCTTTCCCCATAGTGACAAAGAAAATCACTTGCAAAATGGATATATCTTCTTTTGCGAGTAGAATTCTTGTGTCACTCTTCCCTTTACTCCGAAAGGGTTCTTATACTGATTATTTTTACTTACAATGTACTGTTCCTCTTGTATTAATAAATAACGTTCTTAAAGATAATCAATTTCTATTTCACTTTTCCCTCATTTTACCATTTTAATAAAAATATCTGTGTTTTCGCGGTGCGACACGGGCAGGCAATCAATTTCACGGCATACCAGTGTGATAATGCGCCACACAGGGTTTCTCGGCGAACCAATTGTAAATCTATGCAAACGTAATATTGAATTATTATTGATAGATATGAAAGGAAAAGACTATATAGATATAAACTTCTTTACAGAAGACGGATATAAACGCTCATTTAAAAATGCACTATAATTAAAAACAAAAACACATTTCAATTTTTTTTCTCATTTTCAATTTTTGTACGAGGTCCCGTCAAATTAATTATTATAACAGGGAATCAATATTCACTAACCCACATTGCGTAGCACGTTACAGGAAGTTTTAGTAAATAATTTGGTTTCAAAGTCCTACAAAAAAATCGAAATTGAAAATAAAAATAATAGTAATTTTCTTTACTTTTCAGTGTGTTTTTTGTCGGTTTGTCTTTTTAAAGAATGTTTTGATACGTTTTAGTGCGTTTATGTTCTCAAAGTCATGGTGGCAATTGGACCCTGCACCTCTAAATGACGCATCTTTTTTGCAAATTTCACGATGACGTGTCTAATGACCTTTTAATAGTTAAAAATATTTAATTGAGAATCATCAACGGGTCATTCCATTTAAAGTGGTTCAGTATTCGTCAAGTTGGTTGCTCAACCCTTGTGCATGAGTGGTTTAAAACCACAAATGTGTTTCCCCATTTAACTTCTTTCGGCTATGACGGCCATATTTGTGTCATGGTGCACGCCAAATTCTCAGTATACAGGCATTTACGGAAACCTCAGTTTCTCAGCCTAGTCAAGAAACATGAACGATGAAACATAATCTTGTATTTTAAGTCTAACGCGAGACCCTCATGAACATTAGACTGAAACCGTCACACAGTAGTCCTGATACTGTCAAAAATGCGATAAAAACAATAAAAAAAAACTAATTGCATAATTTAAATTAATTAAAAAATAAAAACAATCCTATTTTCATGTTAGATTTGCATAGGCACACGTAAATGATAGGACAAGATCAGATACGACTATGAGTCGGGAGGAGACATCCTTCATTCTGTTCTCCCGCTAAGACTGCCTTGCGTGATGTTCCCTACGCGCTTGTTTCTGTTTCGTTCTTCTAGTGACATCTGTTCTATGAGCAGCAAAACGGCATCTATAATAAAACTAAGTCCATTTGCCAACACATTATGCACCCTGACAGACATGTAGTACCATGGAAATTACTTAATTGTAGAACGACGACAAGTCCGCTCTAAAATAATTTAAAATAATATGTACAGAAATTGTATAAAAAGAAATGTTAAATAAAGAAAGGCAACATGGTTAGGGACATTGGTAGCCATAAGGTAGATCTAATATTTCATGTTAGCTCTTCAATACTGCACCACATGGAATCAGATTTGACGTCACACAGCGTTTTATACTCAGGCATGCGTATCGACTGTGTGATGCCAGATCACAATGAATTGCGGAAATTCATGTTCTAGCATAAATTTCAGCAGATAGTATATAAACTTATGTAAGAGAGAAGTGAGACGTTAGTTAGACGCTGGTTGTTGTCTTTAATAGAAGTTTTGAGATTTCTTTCCTTTACATAAAGGTGAGGGACAAGGATGATTTATTCTTGAGTTGTAAACATGGAATTAGTCACATTCAAAATCTTGATCTAAATCTTGTTCAAATAAATTAGAGCCTTGATTTTAGTATACTGACTATTTAAGTTAAATTGATTAGATTGAATCCTTTTTCTTTCTCTAACACGTAATTAAATGCCTATGCCCTACCAACTTGACTACACATACATGACACAGCTACGCGAACATTTAGTCCAGGTCTGACCTCAATCAATTCCGACCCTGAAAACTGATATGAATGAGACAGAAAAAGTTACGCTTCACGTTTGTACTGGACAAGCTATTTGGAAGGCAAGATTTTTTTTCTTTTCAGAAATATTCGCCCTCACTCCTGTCTAAGGAGAACCCACATGGAAAGACGAAATGGCCCACTCTCGCGCAGGCGCAGAGCTAGAGCTATAAGTAACACCGATAATGCCTTGTTTACATTACTAACATTTTACCATGGTTATCGTTAACCCGAGTACATTTTAGTAATGTAAACGGTAGTTACCGTTAACGTGGGTTTCAAATTTAACTAGCGTCAACTTACGACGGTTATCTTGTAACGTTAGTAAGAAACGACTGTCTAAACGCAAGTTAGTTATTTGGTACGATCACTTCGTGAGTTTATTTCTTTCTTTATCAAAATATATAGTATAATAGTGGTGCGTACTACTTTTAAAATATAAAAGAATGATGGCAGAACTAATCTACAAAATTTGACGCTACAATCAATTCATTTGTGTTCATTTGTTATAATTTAATCCTCTTCCGTGTAACAAGCAGATTCTTAACTCAACCACTGAAACCTCAATCTGTTTCTTTACAGACAATGGTAGTACAAGCACGATAACCAAGTTAAGTTCGGTAGTGTGAACGCAAGTTAGTTTTACCCATAAGTTTTACCATCGTAAAATGTTAGTAATCTAAACAAGGCATAAGCGCTTGTTCCGCCACTCTTAGCTTGGTCTGTGGTTAATGTAACGCGAAGCTGATCCAGAGGTACCGGGATCGAATCCTAGCGTCGTTACTTTTCCATATGTTTTAAAAGAAAAATAACTTCTTTTTTATGTATATACGCATTAGGAAATTTAATATAGGTAGTGATTTATTATACCAAATAGAGGCTACTGAAAGCTAGGATGTATATAAATAAACCAGAGTAGGATGCACACCGAGTGAAGCGAGGTAAGCAAGGTTGGCCCGGTGCGTCAGAAGGGAGCTGGGCGGCGTGAGCCGCGCAAGCGCAGTCCCCCGTTAGCGGTGGTCATACGGAAAAGTGCTCTTAACTCAAAAGTGCTATTAACTTTCTATTCTACATTGTTTCCATATGAGCTCTCCTTAGACGGGAGTGAGGGCGAATGATTCTGAAAAACTCTTGCACTTGGAAGTAACTCGCAGAGTGGACGACGAACAAAGTTCTTCTTTTGATGAAACTGAATTCTATGCTCAGTCGTATTTTTCTCCACAAACTCATAGATAGTGGTAACAATAGAGTATAAATAAAAGAGAAAAGGTAACTAATACAGATATATCACAAGAAGAAGCGGCAGGTACAGGCTCCGGAGCTCAGCTTCCTCCACAAGTAATAAATATGTATACTAATACTTTTTGAGTGCCTACTTTCAATATGAAAACAGACCCAATCGAAGAATTCTTTGCAAAATTTGAGTATAGGAAACTACATTATGATTGTAAGAACAGCAAAGCCAAAGAAGTCTAACCTAGCATGTTTACGGGCAAAGGTCGTGAAAGAGTACAAATTCGAATCGAAAAGAAAAATATGCATGAACTAACATATTCACAGTTTAAAGAAGACATAATCAAATAATTTCGTCGCCTAAAAGCGAAAATTGACGTAGGTTTGAAATTTCGGGAGAGAGTTCAGAAACCAGGCGAAATTATTAAGGGCTTCGTTTATGACATACAGATAGTGATACAAAAGTACAGCTCCACATTGAATGAAAATGATGCTGTAAGTTTAATTGCTGGTTCTCTTAGACCATATTATTTAGAAAGCAGAGAGACAATACATTTTGCATCAATAGAACATTTGCTAGAGGGTCTCGTTAAAATTGAAACAACAAGATATAATGTACGACGACAAACATAAATGTTGCTGAAAGCAGATGAAGGAAATACAGGAAAAGAAAAGTTAGTGACACCGATAGTTCACATTATAGTAATATTTCTGTTGAATTAGCGAGTTCAGAAACAAAGTAATTCTAGCTCGTCATCAGATGGTGAAAGAGCTAAGAAAGAAAATAGTTACTCAGCATAAGCCTTCCTCAACGGCTGTAAATGATTCAAAAGACGATATTGCAGAATTGCAGAAGAAAATTGAAAACTAACCTTGCAAGTTAATGAACCTAAAGTTGTAAAGGTGGTAAATGAAGAGAAAAATGCACGTTATAATAAACAAAATACGCGGACACAAGATTATTAAAACAGTAGAAACGAGATAATCGAGGAAAATTTTCACAATATAATGGTCAACCACAATACAACGGAGAAAAATAATATGATTGCTAAATTTGATATTTTAATTCCCAGCGAGGGAATTACCGAGGGAATCTTCTGGACGACGTCGTGGTAATTCGAGAGGTCGTAGGTTCCGTAACTCGAAAGGAGGTTATAAAGGTAGAAACTATGACCCACATTACCAAGGAAAGCGATTAGAAGATTACCACTTTGATATAAATGGGTCAATCACTTACCTGTATTACCATATAACCCTCCAACAATGCAAACAGAACTAACGGACCGAAATAAACAACTAAAGTCGACAATTTGCTACAAAATTTGTGCGATTCCGAACCATACAGCAGAAACATGCACTGCTCAAAAAACGTATCAGTTTTTAAACTGATGTTGTCTACAGATGGATGAGGCCTACCTGTAGAGAAAAGCCAAAAGAGACGCAAACAGATATTAGATATGCAAATTCTATGCCGTATATTACAATAAGTCTAAACAACTATAAATTTGATATGTTAAGAGATAGTGCCTGTGTTATCTCCCTGTTGGATAAATCTTTACTAACTTCTGCAAATAGTAATGTATGTGGATAGAAAAATACGAGGAGTAACTCAGAATGTAATACCCCTAAATAAAATGGCACAAGTAAAATTTAAGATCGGAAACAAGATATTTTATCCTAAATTTTGTATAACAGAAGGAAGTCTTGCTCGGTTATTAATTGGTAACGATTTTTGGTTTATACAAAAAGCAGTTATAGGCTACACTTCAACAAGAAAAATCTCATTTTATTTCGGTTTGGTTTCACAAAGAACTCAAACTGATACCAGTCAAGTTTATGAAATAAATTAGAAAGTATGCATTATATTAGAAGACAATCTAAAATCAAGACTAGTCATGCCGAAAAGGATTATTTGCCACCACGCTCCAAAATAATGTACAATTGAAACTTATTGGATCTAGTTCTGGACAGGAAATACTTTTAGAACCGTCAAAAGAAATTCCGGATAATAAGGAGTATAGATTCCAAGAACTATTTTGTCGGAATATAGATTATTTACAATTACGAATCCGAATATTCACAAGGTATACCCCAAAACACATGGTAGTTCGGAAAGTGGAAGATATTGTCATTCTGAACGATTTTGAATGTAATATGGTTTCTGATAAAGAAACAGAGGAGACTCAATCGTTATTGGAATACAGAGCTTTATATGATGAAAATCGTATAAATGTTGGCAATGATGTACACCCGTATGTAAGAAAAAGGCTCCTATAGTTATTTTTTTTTCGTTTGCTGATGTATTTGCATGGAATCCAAATAATATCAGAAGGGGAAAATGTTATATCACTTGGAACTGATTACAAAGCAGCTGTCTTATAGAAAACAATATGCTATTCCTATCGCCCTGATGCCGACAATAACTGACCACGTGAATCTTTTACTTAAGCAAGGTGTGATTGAATACTAAAATTCAACGTTTAATTCGCCATCCTTGTTTGTCCAAAAAACAGATGATACGTGTACTGTTTGATGGGAGATGTTTGGATAAAAATGCAGTGCTTACTACTGTTAGTTTCCCATCAATTTGAGAAGTAAACACTGTAGGAGGCCATAGATGGTATGTTAATGCAGACATAAGGAGTGATTATTTCACCTTGAAACTGGCTGAGGAAAGTAGAGACGCTGCGGGTTTTCATTACAAAATTTGAGAATATTCAGATATTATCCCTTACTCCAAGGGCTCGTGAATGATACGAGTGTATGGTGTCAGATAATGTCTAAAACTTTGGTTAACTTAGCACCAGAAAACATATCTTGGTATGTGGATGAAGTAATATTTTCGAATGATTATATCTTCGATAAAAGTATCGTTAATAAGGTATAATTCAGATACCAGAACAGTATCGCTGCTATTGTACACAAAGAAATATTTCACATTTGTATCAAATAACAAATTTAGGATTTTAAACATATTTTATTCTATAAAGTGGACCAAATACAATGTGTATATATATATATATATATGAAAATGATTATTTTTATGTACCAACATGATCACGTATGTTTGAATCCGGCATCAAAATTGTACCTTCATTAATTTTTCATCTGGGATCATATATAGTTCAGCAAAACAAGGCTGCCTTACAAAAAGAACACCTTCAGTTAATTTAATGACCCAGGAAATTTCATATGGAAGGAATGAAGCATTATTTGAATTGTATGGTAATTTCAAAACAATAATAGTTTGTTCAACAACTATTGAATCCCGTAAAATCCTAAAAACTTCATATAAAGTGGTACCGTTTAACATATAATTCAATGATCTAAATATGGATATAGATGGCGATGAAGAAACACTTGAAAATAATGGAAATAAACTTGAAAAGAATTATATTGCATAAGTAGAATCGAATATGTGATATATTAAAGGCTAACTGGGACCAAATATTTATTATTAGTAAGTTGAGATGGTAAATATTTGAAAATTTGAAACTGAACTGCAAAATGTTTAAACTGTGAATTGATCTCCAACAGACTAGAAAATACAAAGTGCACAGTTCTAATCTTGAGTTCAGCAATGACCAAAAATCGAGAGTGTGATCCTTTCCCACAATGTAACAGTTAATCTTAACAAGTACTACGTAAAATTGACTTGTAATTTCAAATATAATTTTATGTACCAATAATCAGAAAATGAATAACAGAGTACTCACCACCACCATTAGAAACATTACTTTACCTAGTTGTAAGGTACCAACCACTACGAATATTAAAGATTTTCAAGTGATGTAGTCTTATTTACCTAGAACGAGAACGAGAAAGCCAAATATTATGTTTCAAATTATGTTAGCAAGCAATACTAATGTGTTATTAACCAAAATCACAATCAGTAACCTATAAATAGGGATAGGAGAATTTCGTGACTCGCGAATTCGCAAAAAGTTTAAACACTCAAGAAATCTCATGGAGTAAATACGTGACATTATTAACATTTTATGAATATGGTCTTTTTAGATAACGAAATACTCGCGACACTTGGACCTTTCCAAAAATTCCAGGAATTCCAGGACCATCCAGGAATTCGAGAAATTCTACTGTCGCGAAATTCTTCTGTCCCTAGTTATTTAAAAAGGTACTTTATTCTTAGCAGCATGCATCAGTTTTATGTTCAAAGTTTTCAAACATCATCGGAAATAATGATTTATTTTAGCTAGTGAAGAAAATTATCTTTGTACTCACGAAATGTAACCGTTTACTCACAATTTTTGTTAGCATTTTCACTTAAAAACTTTAAACATCTTTACTCACGAAATTTTACTGTCTCTACCTATAAACAACCCACACAAATTAGTAGATCTAATACGATATATAAAGCTCGTGCAATGCTTTCTTAATAGTCTAATAATAGATATATCAACAAATGAACATTAATTAAAAATCGTAATTATTTAGAGTTAAAACTCAGTACTGAAACATTTGGAATGGTTTTAAAGTGTAAACTAATATTTGAATGTTATGATTGAGAACCAACAATAATAGTGAAATCTACAAAGTTCAAAAATAGCTTAATTTAGAAATAAAAATAAGATCTAAGATAACATAAATATGTATTAAAATATGTAGGAAATTCAAGTGCAAGGAAGTACAAGGTTACATGTGTAAGTAAATGGACACATGTAAGTGCAACGAGGTACAAAGGTACATATGTAAGTCCAAAAGTATATAAGTTAATACTTGAAGTCCAAGGATATGAACATCTGACTAAGCCAAGTACAAAGTTTACAAAATCTAAAAGATATAACATTACACACAAAAAACTTGGAAAATATTAAATAACCGAAAATTTATCAAGCAGTAAAATTAAGGCTGAATGCATGTATTGAATAGAAAAATATGCCTCAGTAGGTTGGACCATTTCCTCAATGGCCCCCTCAAAATGGACATCTATCCCAAATATCGTCCGAAACGATGTTGTGTGACAATGCACGAAGCCTGACTTTCTATGAAAAGATTGTGTAAGTAGAATATAAAGGCATCTGTCGTTTCATGATGTAAAGCTAAAAACGTAAGTATTCAAATATGAGAGTGAAATACCTCTGAAAAAAATAAAGAATATTCCTATTGGCTAAGATTACCATAGATCCCAAATAGTATATTTAAAAACAAACTCGTTGATATAAAGGCACCGAAGTCAGTATTCACTGAATTCAGACTTTATAAGCAATCCAGCCACAAGAAGCAATTGAGCGTAAGTTCGAATAAATCCGATCATTTATTACATATGGTATAGGCAGAATGGGTTTAGGCATCGGTATTTGAAACAGACGTACAGGTCGCAGCTTGATAGCGCAGGTCAAAATCCTCTATTCAGTACGTTGACCTCCCAATGATGATAATAATAATGATGATTATGGTTACTGGTTAGTTTATAGATTATAATTAGAACGTAAAGTACATGTAAAATAAACACACAATCGCATGTGATCTAAGATGGTATAGAAAATCTGGAAAGTAAAATAATTGAAATTACTCTCCCCTCCTCGTTAAGTTATGGTAAATACAATCAGTCGAATTTAGTTAAACCAGTCCAAGATAAGTTAGGTTTTTCCGGGTAGCAATCAAGAATGCTTACCCTGACTGGCAACAGGTATGAGAACCAGAGATCACTAAGCGAGATATAGGCAATTCCAGTTTTCATAGCGAATTAGAGAGTATATACTTACTAAAATATCAAAATATACAGCCAAAATAACGATGAACTATAAAACTAAAGTGAAAATATTCAAGTTATGGACCGAATGTGGGCTGCTACTTTACTTAAGACCCTTTCCGCTACTATATTTTACTGATATATCGGTTGTAAAACAATCCTGTCGATTGAAACGAGAATAAAATCCGTTGTTCCAGCTGCTGCTGTTCGTACTTTTGGGGGAATATACAAAAATAGTAACGTTGACTACAGTATGATAAGGTAATGATGTGTCAATAGAAATATATAATGTCCTTACTGAATGTATATGTCTCACACATGTTGCGTGAAGAAAAAAATATAATAATGAATCATTGAGGGTCACTTGCACAATTAAACTCCGAAGTAAATGAATCCACAAATTAATCAGCGTGTCATAGAGTAAATAAATATAGATACAGAAACCCACTTTATCAATTTCGTTTGCTGCTACCTGGTGTCAGTACAACCAAGTTAGGAATAAACTAATGTTAATATGCTAAGATCGTTTCTCTGTTATATTTTAAAACAGAGAAAATCACGCAGTGCGAGTTGAGCATCCGATGCTACACTTCATTTTTTTCGGAAGAGAATAAAAGCTTAGATATTAAAGCATGGTTTAGTAGCACAACTTCATTCCTAGTTCGACTGAAATGACATTAGGTGGCACAAAAGAGAAGGCGAGAATGGAAATTGTTTTAACAAATTTCTAGCCGTCATCATGACGACGGAGATGTGTGATAACATGACTTGAATAGTCAATACTCTAATTTTATTCTTCATTTAAACACAAATTTCTGCTGGAAGTAGGTTCCGTTCCGTAAGGTCCTGTTTTTAAGCAGTACCTTCAAATTAGAAGAAAACAATGTCCTGCTGTAGGGTGTAATTTGTGTTATTGTGGCTTTAGCGATCACTACATCTATTCATAACAAATTATTTGAATAGCTTTGTGAATAATGTGCACTCACACCACCTTATTATCCAGTGGACAATATGACTATAAAGGGCATTGAGTAAACGTTCCTAGAGAATAATGATTTTCGGTCAGACCAATGGCTAAGAAATGGTTGCAAGACATACTATATGCATTTAGATGTACGCCTATTAGAGTGTTAGGACAATTGCTTATCAGCCCTACACATATTTTTCACTAGTGAAACAATGGTCAGTTGAAAATTACCAGTGGAACAACAACAGAAACTCTTGACTAAAGATGAAGGGTTGGGTATTAAATCGTCGTAACAAGAAGCCTAAGCTCAGTGATTCCGCCAGACCCGCCTCCCAGTGTGGGGTGTTGTCTCCCAAATCCTTGAGTACAGTCTTAACTTTAAATTTTTTACGGTAAAGAATCGATAGCAACCGTGCAAAACTCCACTTACACTCACCCAATTTTGACTTTACACCCCCGAAAATGCAAATCCTGGTGGAATCCCTGCCCAGGCTTATACATGGTAAGTTGATACAAGAGCCAGATAATGATGTTTACCTTGTTGGAATATAAGGGTAATCTACAAATATCAGTGAAGATTTGATGTCTCCAATAAATCAACCGGAAAATTCTGAAGAATAACGTGATTGACTAAACACAAAGTAAGTCGAACGACTTTAAAGGGTCAGCTAGTGTCGCTGAAAAAGATGTAAGATCTTCTAGATCAGCGTTTCTCAACTATTACATGCCGTGTCCCCCTTTTACCATGCCTTCAGCCCGGAGGACACCCATAAATAATTAATTGTCTTCTTTATAATAAGCGGTTTGGTTTCACATTGTATGAAATAGCTTCCTAAAGGCTTCAACTTTCTCTCTCTCTTTTTCTTTCTCTCTCTCTCTCTCTCTCTCTCTCTCTCTCTCTCTCTCTCTCACACGCATATATATATAAAATAGTTCACAGTCATATTCAATCTATAGTATACTACTGGATGAGGAGGTGGTCTACTACTCCCACGCTAACCAGGCGTGTTGGGAGAGGACAGCCAAAGTTCTCAACTGTGATCGCCATTGTCTTTCATTCACAGCAGCTCCCTAATTGTCCCCACGATGCTGGGTCAACACCGAAATTTTGAGCCGCCACGGGGAATCGAACCCGGGACCACTCTCACTGAAGTCGAGCGCACTGCCGACAAGGTTACGCAGGAGGCTCATACATACCGGGTTGGAATTACTGGTCTCCCACCAGACGCCTTTCCAGGTGTTGGATAGGGGAATGCCTACCAGATATGGTATGTACCGGAAATATTCCGGAGAGGGCCAAAATCTTGCCAGAGAGTTGCCTTGCAGTTAATAAAGTGATCTACAAAGGCTAGGGGAAGATAACCCACAACAAAAATATCAGGGTGAAAGGAAGCAGCTGCAACCATTACCACTCTGAGGCTAAAGATGAATGGCATCGTCAAAGCTCAGAGATCGACAGAGGACAACATCTTGAATGTCTGCCTTTACTGCGAGGTCGTAGAGCCGACAACTCTACACCGCTAAAGTATGTCAAGAAATAGTAACAGATAGTTCATGGATTCTCCTGGGGTAAATATTCATTCTGAAGGTAAACTAGTCACTCATTCGGATCTCCGGGCAGGGACTGCTTCAGGGAGCTCCAAGAACAGGATTAAGAAAGACCTTATAATAGGAACGTGGAACATATGAACGTTATACCAAATGGGCGCTCTTCAGGTGGCGGTACGCGATACCGAGAAGTACGAGCTAGGCATATTAGCGATACAAGAA
>JAGDQP010060224.1:0-12241 GCA_022664845.1 Lepisma saccharinum
ATATATATATATATATATATATATATATATATATATAGCAACTATTACTATCACTGTTACGGAATAAAAAGCAGTTTTGCACATTTGTAGTGCAAAATTTCTGTCAGTGGATAGACGGGGGGAGAAAACTGAATTTATTACTTAGACTTTCGAGTTCATTGTGCATACATTTATTGAAAATAACATTCATTTGAAGGTTTCTCTTGCGTTTTTCTTCATTTTCTGGTCGATTTTTCCATTCTTACGTCTCAGCACTTAAAAATGAGCAGACGTTTTTCCATACGTTTGAAGAAGGCAACAAATCCACCAACTTTTTTAACTCTACAGGAAATAATACAATACTTGTAAACTGTCTGAGCAGTACGAAAGTATCAGAAGACCGTTTTGAATATTCAGTAGCAATATTATTTCCTTTCAATAAATAATAAACATATTATACAGTTTTTGTTAATTTCCCACAAAACAGCTTTGTGGATTTGTTTCCTTCTTCAAACGTACGATTCAATTAGTCTTAAGAGTTGTTTTGTTAGAAGCTATCTGGACTTCGAAAATTAATAAAGATATCAATTTTAGAACTTCAGAATTTGCTACCTTATTGTGTTGAGCTATTATAATTTTGTTATATTAGTTAAAACAGTATAATTAATTATTTATTATAGCCAAGCTAATATTAATTAGATGATTTCTTATTGTTTATTAATTATGAACGATGAGGACCACTACACTGAAACCACGAACATACGCAGGGGAAGGTTTGGGAGGTCTGCCCACCGAAAGTCATTTTTTTTGTGAAATTAGTATAATTTGTGGCAAAAGATTACGCATTTCACGTAAATTTCACACCCAGACAGATCTCGGACCCCCTCGAAGGCTCTGGATTCCCTCGAAACAAACTTCATATACGTGCCTGAGTAGAGTAAATGTAAAATCTGCTTCTTTATATAAAATTCGGGATATTTTAATTCCTTTTTGGGACACAGGGACACAACCCTAAAATTCGGGGCGTATGGTCACCGAGTATATTGCCTAGTAGAGTTCGCTATCTCAGTTTCAACCAAGTTGACCGTAACATTAAATGATTAAAGTAACTAATAAACAGAAGTTAGTAAATAACGGAATTTATCTCGCGTATAGTTTCCAAAAATGAAAACGTAACTACTATAACTAATTATGATCTGGGGTAATTCGTATATGAAAAAGAATAATTGTCTATCTGATCTTCCCACTGTTTGGATAATAAATTTCAATTGAATTCTTTTTGGCCTTCAGGTATCTAAGGCTCAGGCCGGGATAGGGAAGGGAAAAGGATTCGGGAAAGTGTCGGCCAAGGCCTATGTTGAAGGTGCCTGGTGTGACTGAAGAAACTGTTTGGTTAATCTAAGTCTATTATTAAATACTTCCAATTCTTTAAATACAATTAATTTACTTGAGCAGTAATTTTAATAAAACTTAAATATGCTTGATACGAAAATTTAGATTTTACTTTACTGAGTGACGTACACGTCACAAGGAATTCACAAAGACAGAATCGATGACATTAAATAATTATCGCCTCCGTTCTCAGTCACAACCCTTGAAAACGTTAGTATAATGAAACAAAGCGTACTACAAAATACAAGCTAACCAAAACGTTTTTGCCGTTCTAGAGCAGTGATAAACAAAGATCAATACAATGGACGGTACGTACTTTAAGTTTCGAAGTAAGCTCCATCAGAATCCAACACCTTTTGCCAACGATCTTGCAACTGAAAAATACCCTGGTGATAAAAGTCGGCGGTCTTCGAGGCAAAGAAGCCCGTGAGTGCGTTCCGCAGGTCTCCTTCATTGGCGAAGGATCTCCCACGGATGTGGTTATCAAGGGAATAAAACAGGTAGTAATCTGTTGGCGCAAGATCCGGTGAATACGCTGCATGGCACAGTATCTTCCAATCAAGTTACTGAAGGGTATCACGGGTCCTCTTTTCCACAAGTGGCTTCGCATTGTCGTTGAGGAACAGCATACCCTTGCGATTCACCAATGCCGGCTCCTTCTGCCACAGTGAACGGTTCACCCTTTGCAACTGCTGTGAGTAGAGAGAGGTCAGTAGTGATGGTCTGACCAGGTGGAAGGGGCTCGTAATGCACCACGTGGCGACACGTCTACCATACAGAGAGCATAGCCTTTCGTGGGTGAAGAGGTGGTCTTGAGGTGTGAGGAACAGGGTCACGTGGTGAAAATCAATGTCTGATACGTTTGGGAGTGTCATAGAGGACCCTCTTTTTGTCACCAGTGAGCAAGCAATTAAATATGGGTATGTTCAGGTGCCGAGTGAACGTGCAAGCACAAACAGGTTGTCACTCATCGTTCCTTGCTCGCTGCCGACAATGTGTGGGGTGCCCACTTGCTTTACCCGTATGACTTCCCTATCCCATGCAGGTGCAGTATGACTGTTTCAGCGAAAACATGGAACCTTTCTGCAAGTTCATCAAACGTTAGATCTCTGTCCTCCACGATGGCTGCTTTCAGAGCCTCGTCATCCAACACATGTGGTCGTCCATTGTGAGATTCATCAGCCAGGCTCACATCTCCCGAACAGAATTTCTGGAACCACTTCCTGGCGTTGCGTTCGTTCACAGCATTCTCATCAAATGCCTGACATATGCGGCGACTTGTTGCGGCAGCTGACAGTCCCACTTTAAAGTCATGCAAATGCTTGTATACGTGCATAATTCTCATGTACATATAAAAAAAAAAAAAAAGGTGGATGGTAGCCTCGTGCTGGTCAATCCGATCCAAAAATACTACTAAACATATCCACTATCGATACAGAATATACTATAAATACTTTACCCGTTACGAAGTAAAAGACGAAATCTTCATAATGATTACATTACGAAGATCTAAAATTGAAGGAGTAAATTTGAAGACCTGAACTGTAAAACATCCGAAGTCCACCGCAGTAATTTTTAAGGAGGAAGAAAAGAAAACACTCCATAGACTTGTGATGTTATTCTATTTAACTGAAATGATTTTGTATTAGAAAAAGGTTTTGAGTTGACGTTAGGATGTAATATTATGCAAGTGGATATAGATGCTGACGAACAGAAAAATTAAAATAAAAAGGTGGGGGGGGGGGAACTTAGGATGTTTTACAATTCAGGTCTTAATTTAATGGTTCTATTCAAACTTACAGAATCATTCAAACTGAAGCAAGAATGTAGGTGAGTTACATAGGTGGCTGCTCAGATGGCAGCACTCATACAACTTTTGGCGCATAACAAGAGCGAAGCAAGTTACGAAACAAGAGCTCCTCGTTGGATAAACACTTTTAACAGGAAATTTCGTTACGTAAATAGTCGCTGGCCTAAAAAAAATAGATTCGAATTTCGTGTTTCAAATTACATGCTTAGAAATGAAACGAATACACTTCTAGTAACAGATGGATTCAACAATTAAACTTACTCTTTAGATTATAACCAATATTTGCTGAAGATGAACTCTTGAGTATAAATTTGAAGAATACGATGATGCAGTTGATTCTTTACCAAAGCCATTACATGAACAGTGACAAGAAGAACAACGTATATCATCATAACTGTGTTTCAAGGAAGAATAGCCCTTGAACTATTCCATAGTTGGTGGACATGAGCAATTATGTTCTTGTTAAAGAAACTGTCAGCAGAGGGAAGATAAGTAGTAAGAAAACTACAAGCAGGATATACGAGCGCAAGAAAAACAAGTTGAATATAACACATATTACTACTAGTAATTTACTCTCTTAAAGGCGGAGGTTCCCGGTGGTGATTTGGTGTGTAAAATTGATCCGTGTACCGGCACACTAACGGTAGTTTGTGCTTTTCAAATTAACTAGTTGCAATTCCAAGAATGAACACAATGCTTATTTGTAGATTCTCAATGCATGCTGTAAAGTAACTGTAACGTAGAAAACCTGCGGGCGATTCCAGTAACCAGACAAAACGTCCTCTTTAGTTCTTCAGTGTCTTAATCATCACCGTATGTTACAGTCTGTAAATAGACTTTCATAACCTACATGAAATGTCCAATGAACAATTTCGAAGTTTATGTAAATTCCTTTTGGAATGCAAATTTCCAAAAGATCAGAGATAACGTAACAATTCCTGTAATGAACATTCAGATAATGTACATTATTATTATATCAGTAATGGTGACATACTTTCCCTAGATACAGATGAATCTAATTACTTAAATCGAACATCAACGCTGAAACGCCTATGCGATTTAATGAAAGAAAAACATCCAATTAACAACATAGGGTACAAATTATATTAGAAATTATTCAAAGCGAGTTTTGGATCTCTTAGTTTACACCAAATTACAGCACGAAGTGAAAATCAGAAGGAAAGTTCTGAAAGATAGTGCTTATCGTGTTAGGAAGCATGAAACTGGTGCACATTCAAAAGACTAACTTTTATATGATGTTATAGGATGTAACATACATGTAGAACACGTATTTGGAATAGTCTTTGATTATATGCCAAATCTGCATTTATTGTGTACATTTATTCAAACGCTGTTTATTTGTATTTCAGATTCATATTACACTGCACTTCACATAAGATTAAACTCCAAAATGACTTCAGTAGCATTTTTATGTATCACGTACAAGAATTTCTACTTTCACAACCATACATTTTCTAGACGCACCTTTTAAACAAAATAAGAATAACACCATTGTTGTATTCCTTCTCGGTCTAGCATCGCTTGGGAAGTTTAATCATGCATGTAGAACTTTACTATCTCATCCCTTAATAATTTTCCCTTGTGTATTTTTGTCACATTGTTTAAAAGTATTGTTTATCGACAAGAGATGTCATTTAATTAAAAGATATATTTATTGTAGTTTTTACTTCTAAACTCAACAATTTACCCTTGCAAAACAGAAAAAAAAATAAAACAATTATATATTTCCTTAAAATATATATAGTTTTGGACTTAACGGTTTTCTAAAATACTGATTGTGCATTTGATCTATATTAAATTCGAGTAGGAATACTGTCAGATGAAAGGTAGTAAATAAATAAGTACTATTAGACTTTACAGCTTGAGTGTATCAGGTTAAACTAATAATGAAAATTTATGTATTTTGTTCTTAAAATCAGTAGTTTTTCTTATTTCATTAACAGGTAATCCTTGTGTGGCATCTTAAAATCTATCAGTTCCCGGGGATTCTCTTGTTTTTTCAATAATCCTGGAAGAACGAAAAATGGAGTGTCAGAGGATCGAAATGATTGTAGAATCTACACGAAGACATAGCTTGAATGGTACAAACCAAAATTCTGCAAGTCAACCAGAGATGTTAAATTTTCTAATCGTGAAGCGGTGTTCCGAGAGTAAACACATTCGTGTTATTGTTTTGGATTCTACTTGATGTAGAAGACGTACCAAGTAACGATTGTAGGTTGATTTAGGAGAGGTTCGTTTTAGCTATCATGCATAGAAGTGACGTCACGAAACTCTTATGCCGGCTTTTCATACAGGCGCTCGCTGTGTGCTTTGCTTTCGATTTGGCTAAAGAACGAAATGGAAATACATGTTAACGTACAGTGTTTGTTTGTAGTGTCAGTTAGACCAGCTATCATGGCTAAAGTTTTCTAAGATTTCCTTTGTTCTACGAGGCGAATATTATTATGCTGCCTGCTTTCAAAGCCATGATCGTATCTCACTGAAATCATTGGAATATACATTAAAGATGAGAATTGACGCAGGACACCTTTCAACCTTGCGCCTCATTTACAAGGAAAGGTGCCTAAGTGTTGTCACACGAATCTGATTGACACACATTGTGTATACACAGGCGTAACAAACTGGCTCTGCGCGCCTTGAGCTTTTCTTTGTTTCGCCCTTTGTGACTTGAAAAAAAAATATCTTTATTTGAGTCTCCAAACTTCGTGCGCCCTCGTACCGAGGGGTTAAGGGGATGTTATTTACGCCACTGTCTGTATAATACAATATGATGGGCTGTAATCGAACCAGGATTCTCCAGCTCAGCAACCCTATGCTCTAATCACTACGCTAGGCAGACAACACTTTCCGAGAGCTATTTATACGTAGTTAAGCGATTGCCTAAGGGATACTTTCCTTGCAGACGCTCGCCATGTGCTGTGCTTCCGATTTCTATGAGTAACCAATATAAATTCGTGTTACAGGTGGAATGCGTACGTTAACACGTATTTTCATCTCGCTCTTTAGTCAAATCGAAAGCAAATTACACAGCTAGCGCCTGTATGAAAAGCCGGCCTAAGAGTTTCGTGACGTCACTTCTGTGCATGATAGCAAAAACGAACCTCTCCTAAATCAACCTACAATCGTTACTTGGTACGTCTTCTACATCAAGTAGAATCCAAAACAATAACGCGCAAAGCCTGCTTCTCACTTACAAAGACAAAGATAATTTTATAAATGTGTTATTTCCAAAAACTGCTAAAGGGCATTTGCTTTAAGGTTGAGAGTTGCATATCATGAAATGCATAGCAAATATCCTATAGGATGTATTTTATATCTGTATTATAACATATTACTATTGTGCGATTCATTAACCTCTGTTAAGAAGTTAACGAATTTTTAGTTAATGAACATAATGAATGTTAAAGTGTTTAAACTTTCTTAATGATTCGTTAAAGTCTATCGGGGATTGGTGAAATCTTCCACAAACCTCTAAATCAACGAATTCATTTAATAATTATAATAGAGTACTCTAATGATTTACGAGTTATAGTCAAACGTCAGGCAAGCTTACTTCAAATTTCATGCTGCACTTTTGACATGGCAAATTTGTCACCACTTTGCACCATACTTGATGCAGCAACTAAAAATAAAATTATTACAAATTTGATGTAAACTTTAGTAATTTCTAGGTATATTAATTATCTCAAACAACATATTAATTATCATATTTCTTATCTTGAGAGTAGCTGTATAAACACTGTGCGAGTGTGATTATTTTTGCAATAGTGAGGCTTAGAGAAACTTTCTTCTATGTATTTGGTGTAGTAAAAAGTAATCCATTGTATAAGTCCGATCGGGTTCAACGAGATGGTGTTCAAACGATGAGATTGCGTACTACAAACACTGTTCAGATAGTTGTGATGAGTTGATTCAGTGTTGTGTGAGCGCGCGTCAAAATGGATACTAGCAAAGAGAAAATACGCTATATTTTACAGTTTTTCTTCGATAAAGGCGAAAACGCAAGAAAGGCGGCTGCAAATGTGAATAGTGTTTATGGTCCTGATACTGTAACAGCCAATCACGCGCAATTTTGGTTTTGTCGATTCCGTTAAGGTAATTTGGACGTCAAAGATGTACCACGCACTGGAAGGCCAAGTGTCGAAAATGTCGATAAAATCATGAACATTGTCGCGTCCGACCGTCATGTAAGCACTGTTTCGATTGCCCAAAAGCTAAACATTGCGCAAAAAAACCGTGTGGAACAATTTTGCATAAGGCTGGATACAAAAAGAAGCTTGATGTATGGGTGCCACACGAGTTAGCGCAAAAAAACCTCGTGGACCGAATTTCCATCTGCGAATCGCTGCTGAATCGCAACAAAAGCGACCCATTTCTAAAGCAGTTGGTGACTGGTGATGAAAAGTGGATCACTTACGACAACGTCACGCGAAAACGGTCGTGGTCGAAGCGCGGTGCGCCGGCGTAAACGGTGCCCAAGCCAGGATTGACGACCAGGAAGGTTTTGCTGTGTGTTTGGTGGGATTGGCAGGGAATTATCTACTATGAACTGCTCCCCTACGGCCAAACCCTTAACTCGGAACTATACTGTCAACAATTGGACCGTCTGAAGGCAGCAATCGCCCAGAAGCGGCCAGCTTTGGCCAATAGGAGAGGCATTGTATTCCACCAGGACAACGCCAGGCCACACACATCGATAGTGAGTCGCCAGAAGCTCCGGGAGCTTGGTTGGGAGGTTCTTATGCATCCACCTTATAGTCCGGACCTGGCACCGAGTGATTACCATCTGTTCCTGTCCATGGCGAACACGTTTGCTGGTGCAAAATTCGCGTCAAGAGAGGCTTGTGAACATCGACTGTCTCAATTTTTTGCCAATAGGGACAAGGGCTTCTATGAGAGAGGCATCATGATATTACCTTCCAAATGGCAACACGTTATCGTACAAAACGGCGCATATGTGACCTAAATCGGATCATTCTAACTATGGTAAGTCAAGCCTTCAATGTCATGCATAAATAATGGATTACTTTTTACTACACCAGATATTTTTTATATTTTAATAACCGACATGCTTACACATAATACGAGAAAACCATCTCTTGTTTTCTCCTTCACTTCGAACACTGATGTAAATCACTAAATTTTAAGGTTTTATACGTTTCAGTGGAAGAGGAATTAACGAGCTTAGAACCGAAATGTCACAAAATTGATACAAAGGTAGTGTTTAATATCCAATTAAAGGTATCTTAAAGAAGTCGAAGTAATGAAACCGAATCTTTCACTGTGTAATATTGGCTAAAAATTTTAATGGATATCGGAAGCATCATTCCCATCTGTGAAGCAGTGTTGCTTACTCAGAAAAAAAAATAATTTTCTTTAAATAGTACTATGCACCAATTAATGCATATTTTAAATTGCACTAATAACAAGAAACAGTATCAATAGCGTAACAGTGTCGAATACTTTGAGAGACAGGGATACTGAAGTTCAGAGTCTTGGAAATATCAGTGTCAACACAGCTAAATGTAGATTTTGGAATAACATAGTAAGTCCTAATAAAGTGTATATCAGAAACAACCTTGAAAGATTTGAAGTTATGTTCCTTTACCATAGTTTCTTAATACAGAGTGAGAAAAATGGGAAATACAACTTTATTATTTTAAAAAAAACTTAAAGGAATTGATAGCAACTAATAAATATAAAATGAGAAGCTACACTGAAAATCAAAGTACACTTAAAGTGCAAAAGATGTCCCGAAGAACGTTCACAATTTGTTCCAGTTTTACCACGTTTTTAGTGCATTATATTAACTTTTCGTAAAAGTAATATGAACTACACCACATTTTTAGTGCACAGCATATGAACTTTTGTTGTGCTGATACCCAATTAATGCACAAAATGTTCATTTAATAGTGGCAAATATACTAAAAGTGATCCAAAACCGTGCTCTGGATAATGTGAACTTCAGTAAATATGAACTCAATGTGTGCAAAATATGCGCTAAGGGTAAGAAGCCAATAAAAAGGCATATTGAGAACACAAAACCTCACAGCTTTTAAGTAGGTTCACATAAAGTTCACATGCGTTAATATAAAGTTCATTTTTGGTGAATTTTTTATGTGCTATTTGTGCCAAAACATTTTCAGTGTAATTGTTAGAAGATACATTCATTATAACTGGCTTCAAACTGACATATGTGGTCTTCAGAAGCCAAGATACCAATTACATTGACAATACCTTTAAAAAAATCGAGGTAATCCATATACTATATAGCCCCATGGTCACTGATTCACTCACTCACTCACTCACTCACTCACTCACTGACTGACTCATCATCATAATTCACAGGCCAAACTACTGGAGCTAGAAACACCAAATTTGGTATGAAGGTGTAGGACCATGAGTAGGTAAAGGGAAAAATCCAACATTTTGAAAAAGTCGCCATCTTTGATCCAGAATGGCCGCCAAACCCATTGTTGTATAGAATAGAGAGCTTAAACGGCTGGGGCTATTGAAATGAAATTTAGTATGGAAGAACATTATCGCTAGTAGATAAGGAAAGTATTTTCAAATTTACTAAAAGTCGCCATATTAGATTCAAAATGGCCGCCAAACCTATTATTGTATAGAATAGGGAGGCTAATCGGCTTGGGCTATTGAAATGAAATTTGGTATAGAGGTACATTATCAATTGTAGGTTACGAAAATGTTAAATTATGTATCGAAAGCCGCCATCTTGGATCCGAAATTGCTGACCATCCATTTATGCAATTGGTGAAATGACTATGGTTGCAGATAAAATTGTTTCGGCTTTTGCAAGATTTTGACAGTGAAAAATGCTGAAAAACTTTAAACGCCGATATGTCGGAAACTATGCGTCGTAGCGCAAAAATAATCCCAAATTAGATTTTCGTAGAAAATTCGCTTTTCAGTGGCGGTGTCGAATGTCACAAAAACGTTATTTTTAGAGTAAAAATCAGAACTTTGGGTTGCATTTTTTGCGGTTTGCACTACTGGTGGCTACTTTCTTCATGCATGCGCACTATGATTACCTAAACACTGCACTGTTTATTCCATGTTGATACCACCATTAGATGTCTTGATATATATATCAAGATGGGGCTTTCAGTGTCTGACGTCATAGATGTTTGCTATTCTGATTGGAATTTTCTACTTTAGGATGCATTCCAGAGTAAGAGGACGCTTAATCCATCTTGATATGGCCATTATAACGCGAGATATTAAAATGTAAATATTTCACAAAATGGCCGCCGCAACTAAGTGATGGCATGTATTTTGGAAAATCCAAGATAGCAATCTTTCTCGGAGTATCATTCTGAACGAAATGCCGTTTGTTCCATGTTTCTAGCAGATATTTTTATTTCTTGATAAAAATTCAAAATGGCGTCGTGGAGAGCTTCCGGTTCGTTTAATCGTCCATTTGCAACCTGCTTTTTCCCAAACTTGATATGGCAAACACGAATCTGAAGTCCTTTTATGTGTATATCATCTCTAAATAAGAAAACATTTTCTAAAATTTGTCAATTTTTAACATGGGATTATATAGGAATTAGATACATTATGCTTTAAGTTCATAAATTATGTAATTATCTGCTAATATGACGGCCGGAAACTATATCACGTGACACGTTGTGCATTGTTCGGTTTGAATTTCAAACTTCGCTTGTCATGCTGACTACATTATCGTTTCCTTGTGGATTTCAATGCGGAAATTTAAATTTCCTAATTTGGCCAAGATGGCCGTATCCAGAAGCTATATCACGTGATACGTTATCAAGAGTTTGTTTTGTATTGAAATTTGCATCTGCTTTACCTGAGCAAATCATTGATTATTTCATATCGATAGCTTATTTACAACGCGAGATATTCAATAAAACATTTTTTTAACATCTTACATTCGTGACGTCACAACGTTATTCAGCGCATTGGCTATATGCAGCTACAATGTATATACATGACCAAACTAATATCGTTATTATTTTTTTTTCCTAAATCTGTATCTATTCAGCCAATCACTAATGTTAAAAACCATATCATGTGACAACTTTTCCAGTTAAGCAAGGGAGCTTTCGGTACAGGTGTACTATCGATCATACGCTCGACCGACAAAATCGCGTTTTTAAGGCTTTATATATCTGTCATTTTTCAAATGTCGAAATTTTCATGATCGAAGGGGACCAATACTGGTATTAGAGATTAAGTTACTATCAACAATTGTTTTATGTGTGCCGTTAGTTTCGAGAACATTCACCCAAAAGAGTCGACAGCATTGCTTTTCTCAAATGTATATATCCATATACTATATAGCCCCATGGGCACTGATTCACTCACTCACTCACTCACTCATTCACTCACTCACTGACTGACTCATCATCATAATTCACAGGCCAAACTACTGGAGCTAGAAACACCAAATTTGGTATGAAGGTGTAGGACCATGAGTAGGTAAAGGGAAAAATCCAACATTTTGAAAAAGTCGCCATCTTGGATCCAAAATGGCCGCCAAACCAATTGTTGTATAGAATAGGGAGACTAAACGGCTGGGGCTATTGAAGTGAAATTTAGTATGGAATTACATTATCGTTAGTAGGTAAGGAAAATAATAGAAAATTTTGTAAAAGTTTCCATCTTGGATCCAAAATGGCCGCTAAACCCATTGTTGTATAGAATAGGGAGGCTAAACGGGTGGAGGTATTGAAATGAAATTTGGTATAGAGGTACATTATCAATTGTAGGTTACGAAAATGTTACATTTTGTATTGAAAGCCGCCTTCTTGGATCCAAAATGTGGGACCCTAAAAATATATTTTCCAAACGGTTTGAGGTAGAAACACAAATTTTGGAATGAAGGTACACGATCACAAGTAGTTTAGAAAAAAAAAACATTACCACATTTTTTAAATGTCGCTATCTTGGATTCAAAATGGCCGCCCAAAAACATTGCACACAGCGCTGGAGCTAGAAAAACAAATTTGGTACATCATTCCTATTAGATTACGAAAATATTGCAATTGG
>JAGDQP010060225.1:0-12240 GCA_022664845.1 Lepisma saccharinum
CTAATATCTTCTTAATAAGATCTCTCTCAACTGTTCTAAATAAAAAGGCATTGATATCCTTATATTATGGTACATTTTATTCGAGAGCAAAATATGGTATTCTCTTTTGGGGATCCTCAAGTGGGCTATTGACAGTTTTTAGACTACAAAAAAAAGTTATTCGAATCATTACACACACACATTTACGTGCGAGCTGCAGACAAATTTTCAAGAAATTAAATTTGCTAACAGTTCCATGTTTGTACATATACGAGGTGTTAAAGCTGATAAAAAGTAACCTTGATGGCTACACTACACACTCAGATATACATAGACACGACACAAGAATGAAAAATGATCTTAGACAAATGTCCCACAGAACAAAAATTTTCGAAAGATCACCGCATTACTTCGGTATAGCCCTATACAATAAATTGCCACAAACTTTAAAAAATATTAAGGATATCAATATATTTTGTCGTGAAGTTAAGAAAATGTTGACAAACAAAACTTACTATACAGTTGATGAGTACTTGCAAGACTAAATATTATAAGGGTAAAGAAAATAGGTGATAATGAAAGTGAATTATGTCGAAAAACTGCTACAAAACAATTTTCTATGTATTCTATGTAATTTAAGAAAATATGTATTCTTATTATGGACATGTTCTATACCATATGTGCAAATGAGTACAATGTATTGGTCTAAGGAACGCAATAAATCAAATCAAATCAAATCAAATCAAATCAAATTAATTTTTAACTCGTTACCACGCGCACAGAAGACTAGAACGTTCAATCATGGTACCAACTTGAAGCCCGTTCCAAAATTTCAAATTGTCGTCGAGTTTTTGTTTTCTACCTGATGTTAGCCTTTTGCACTAATTATTGCTATTATTTTAAGCACCTGTGTCGTAACCGCTTACTCTTAATATCGTAAATACGAAGAGAAGAAACGAACTTTGGTCCGTGAAAGTTAATTTCTGTTTTCCTGTACTGAAATTTAAATAATTGACGTAAAACGATAAAGGCGAGAAAAAACACTTGGATTGAGTTTTAAAAAAATCATTTTTATGTTCAGTAGGAAAGATTACAGGTTATCCAGCATAATCATATAATATGTATTTTACAATTTACAACGCAACCGAGAGTTGGGGATAGTATAACTTTTGAAGCGGAAGCGATAAACAGATAATGCTTATACCAAAATGAAGCCTTGATCATGCAGATACTTTTAAACTAGGAAGCAATGATCAAATTGCATTAGGAACCACGTAGTGTTGCCAGATGTAACGGAATATATAACTTTTTTTTTATACAAAACATGTGAAATGACTCATAACACACGTGTGAACGTTCTGTCGTCTTTTTTTAGTTTGGTTAGGTGGAGTAACTCGGCAACTATGGCAGAGGAAAAAATGTTGATTTCTAACGATAACAAATCAGATGACCATTGGAAGGGGGGAACTAGGAAAATCATAGTTTTTAGAAATAAATATTATGAATTGACAACACAGCTGGTGTTACAGTGCCAAATAAGGCGTGTCTCTAAACTGTACACATCATGCAATTACTGAAAAAAAAAACGAAACGAAAATTGTAAAAAAATATGTTACTTACATGCACCCGGCAACACTGCTATGCATCAGGAAGTGAATATTGATGAACGTTATTGTTGGTATCAACAAGACAGGTTGCTATGCCATACGTCTAATTAAACATTAAGCTTTTCTTTTCTTTTTTTTGTGAGCGAATAATAAGTAAACACTGGCCCAGTCGCTCCACTGACTTAACATCTCTGGACTTTTTCCTATGAGTCTACTTAAAGCAAGAGGTATACAAGAATGATCCTCGAAATATATAAGACCTGGAAACAAACATTCTCTGTGCCATTGAGAAAATTAACATTCCTACACTCCATAAAGTTGCTACCAACAAGGTGAAAAGTGTGAACCTGTGCTTTGATCAAAAACGGGGACTACTTTCAGCATTTGCTGTAAAGCTGTCAATTCCTGGTGTATAGCAGTGTTGCTGGGTGCATGTAAGTAACACTTTTACATGACAATTTCAAAGTTTCTTTTTTTTGTTTCCAGTAATTGCATAATGCGTACACTTTTTTCGGCACTGAAACGCCAGTGATGTTGCCAATTCACAATCTTAATTTCTAAAAACCCTGACTTTCCAAGTTCCCCCTTACACAGACCTCATCCGATTGGTTATTGGTAGAAATGAACGATTTTTTCCCCTCTGCCATAGTTACCGAGCTACTCCAACTAATCAAACTGAAAAATAACGACAGAACGTCCATACGTGTGTGATAAAGTCATTTTACATGATTTTGTAAAAAAAAAAAAAACAACTTACACATTCAGTTACATCTGGCAACACTGCCTGGTTCCTAATGCAATTCAATCATTGCTTCCTAGTTTAAAAACATCTGCATGGTCAATATTTCATTTTGGTATAAGCATTATCTGTTTATCGCTTCCGGTTCAAAAGTTATACTATCCCCAACCTTTGGTTACGTGGTTACGAGATTCGTGACATGGAAATAAGAGAAAAAAGTATATAAACAATCGAGGGTGCGCAAATGCTTCTTTTCAACATTATGTGCTGCCGAAACGTGGGAAAATGAACTGGAAAGTTTGACATTTCCAATGTAATTAATAGTAGAACTGAGGCTGCGTGGCACAGTCAAAGGCTTGAGCCTTTCTCTATCCAAAACTACATATTTCAAAATTGTGCATGGGTGAGCAAGTGATTCCGCAACGGAAATAGAGGATTTCGCCAGGTTGATATGTCGAACATGTTCCTCGTGGGGCATTTTATATTATACGTGGTTGCGTAACAAACAGGATTAAGAATAGCATACACTTCAACGAATTTGGTTAAAAAAAACTCAGTAAACTTTATTTTTGTATGGGCTAGACTAGTAACTTTGGACTTCGGCCCGTCACGATTCGCCCTTTAGCTGTTAAAATCCACACTCATGACCCGATTTTATTGATCGATTTTTTTTCTCGTGTAGTTTTCAGTGTAACGGCATGATATAATTTTTCTTCTAGCACTTGGCGCTCGCTAGCAGACTAGTTTCTCACATATAGGCCTATAGTGCGAAGGTTATACGATGTTAAGCTAAGGCGCAAATTGAGCTGCGTGAAGCAGTATGGACAGGACAGGACATGACAGCACGAAAAAATAATTGTGTGGCACAGTTGTACATGTATATTGGATAGTAGTTTTGTGCTGCAGTTTAACGGTCATTATTATTACTCTATCAGAAATCAAGGAAAGCAAAACACACATGGGAAAAACCCAAGTTTGACCGCACGAGCAAAACGTCTCACACGTTTTCTGTGTTAGATCTACAAGTGTGAGGCGGGCCATGTGTGGCACAGTACAGTTCTGCGCTGCCCTGCGTTTCAATTCGCTGTGTTCCTCCTCCAAAGATGCAATAACAGGAACAGTTCTACCCTGTCTGCGTTACCTGCGCGTCGATGTGCGCCCGGCCTAATTGTCAGCACTTGCAGAAGAGGAAAGGCAGAAAGTATGTGCATTAGGTTATATTACTTGTACCTGTACTGACCAGTTAAATAACAAAATGTATAGTGAATGAATGAATAGTCCGTTCTTAAAATGTTTAGTGAATCAAGTATACAGACATTATCACAATATCCTCATATACGTATTTGCAAGACAGTCTTCAAATGTTCAAGACTACATAGTAAAAGAGTTCACTGAAAATGTTCTAAATTCTGTGTATAGATTTGGAATTTGAGATTGATTTATAATATCGAGGCCAATGTTCTCCAACTTTTTTATACTCCCGGATCTTTAAATTATAAGAAAGAACTTTCAAGAACTGGGAAGATGCTAGTAAAGTCAGAGGTTTATTTGACGTTCGAAAGATGCCAACACATCTTCAGATTCTAGTTGCTTTGAAAATAAAATGCAAACCTTAATCTCAATTTTCGACGGTTGAAATCTGCAAAATGTTAAATAAATAAATATATTAATTTTTCCGAGGACCATTTCAATAGTTTCGTGGACCGGCGGTTGAAAACCACTGCTCTGTAGTTAAATTTGGCTTTGGATCGTTTCAGTTTTAAATAATATTTGTAATTTAGACTTCGTCGGCCGAGTAATAATAATAATTTAAAAAAAGCTGATTCCCGAGCTTACGTCAAATTGACTACCGAACTTGTCAATTTTTTATCGTAATTCCATACCCAAAGAACATCTTTAGGTCTACACTAATATGTTTTAAGCGAACCTTACGTCAGATTAAATAAGCAAACCTTAAACACACAGCTCTCCTTGAATGCTTACGCAATACTTTAACGACTCAGTTCAAGATAAATTTGAGAAAATATTTTGACCAGGGCCTATTTTCAACAGACCATATCACAACATTAAGATGATGAAACTTTGAGGACTAACCCTTCAAAAATGTGAAGGATGGCCCAATGCTGCGATCAGTTCAAGGATCTTCGATTCCAAAGCAAACGCTCTGATCAGTAGGTTGTTTATTTTGCTTTCGGAACCTTGTGAGATAGATCATAGCGACCGACCATCTTGACTGAGGTTTTCAAAATTTGTGTTATACACATCGTGCAGGTATTACCTGTGAAGGTGCCTCCAAAATAGAACCTGTCCGATTTCCTTTCCACATTTTTCCTCAACGTTATCCCGGTAGCTGAATACACCTGAAATATTCTCATCGTATTCTTAGACCATTTAGACCTTCCAAAATATTCACCGAATATCTTACGCATATTCCAAGAATTTTCCTGGGATATTTTCATAATACCTTTTGCCCAAGTAAAATATAAAGTAGAGGTAGGTGACTGAGTTGAAGGTGTTTGAACGCAGGAAAGGGTTTGTTCTTGTCCTTGTTCCTGACCGAGGAATAGTAAGCATTTAGTTTGGAGTTGAACTGAAGGTTCCAACATTGTTTCAGTTCAACTGCACACCAAATGCTTTGTATACTTCTGTCAGTGACAAGGACTAAAATAAACCATTCTAGAAATATTCTACGCGTATTCGCAGAATATTCTAGGACTATCCTACGCATATTCGCAGAATATTCTAGGAATATCCTACGCATATTCGTGGAATACTCCAGGAATATCCTAATCATATTCACAGAATATTCTAGGAATATCCTACGCATATTCGCAGAATATTCTAGGAATATCCTACGCATATTCGCGGAATATTCCAGTAATATCCTACGCATATGAGCATTTATCCCAGGAATATTCTACGAATATCCTTTTGGGGATTTTGGAATATCCCTGAGATATCCTAAAATGATCCCTGATATATTCGTAGGATATCCTACGAATATCTGAATGTCCGGGATGAGCGCATATCCTAGGAATATTCCTGAGGATATTTCTAGAACATTATGCGAATATGCGTAGGATATTCCTAGAATATCCTACGCATATTCGTAGAATATCCTCAGGAATATTCCTAGGATATGCGCTCATTACGGACATTCAGATATTCGTAGGATATCCTGCGAATATATCAGGGATCATTTTAGGATATCTCAGGGATATTCCAATATCCCCCAAAGGATATTCGTAGAATATTCCTGGGATATACCTGTGCTATGTGGGTAGCAACCAAGTCAATTTTTAAACTTATATTTTTGAAATGATAGTCTGATAAGATAGGGTCCGCTTGGCGGTATTAAGGGCGAGAAGACTTCAGTGCAGCGAATATGTAAGTACTCTGTTTCTGTTTTGTATGCGACGAACTGGGTGCGATTTCGAATTTGTAACACTTCTGCGATATGTCTTTATGTTTGATTTTTTGGATGAAACTTTTCGTTAAACACCTTCTCAAATACTGACGCTCACACACCGACGATAGAAGGAAGGATGACCAGTCGATTCCTGTGTGAGTTCCAATAAATTACGCTGGGGTACTTTATGATTTTCCAATTGTGACGTTCCCAAGGCTAATTAATTGGAATCTCACTGGCGTCAAGATAATGACGAGCGGCAGGACTCGACCCCGAATCGCTTAACGATTCCCCGAATTCAGATGTGTGTGTAAGTGGAAACATAACTATTCGTGAAATTTGGTTTATTTGTCTTCGAGGGGTACGTTCACGTCTCATATGATAGTCACGTCCTGGTTGTACGTCCAAGCCCCTTTTAAGTAAGTTGTTGAATTTGAAAGTCGAGGATTTTATTTTTTAAATCTTATTTACTGTAATTGACGTCGTTTAGTCCGATACGAAACGCCTCTTACCTCACCTCTCCATGATTTTCGTTATCAATAGCAAATTTGTAAATATTATATAATATATTTTCTGATAATCTTAAATCTTTGTATATGAGCTATTATTTTTCGAAAAGCGCTTTCCTTGTCCAATAATAATAATATATAATTCACAATTCTAGTCCCGTTTTATTTGAGCAATAACAAAGCGGAAAATTACAGTGTAATCATACAGAAATACAAAGAGTTGGGTTCTAGGATGCCTTAAAAATCCACTTTTTACACTCCCACCTTTTCTTCTTCCCTGCTAACGTAGGTGCTGTCAGCGACAAACAAGGGGAGAGATTCAACCAAGACCAGGGGCAATGAAAAAAAAGGTACCAGGGACGATGGGATCCTTCAATGATGGGGGATTATTGTTGATGTCTTGTTAGAGAATGCAACAGAAAATGGAAGAAATATACAAAAGAAGGTAGTTTCAATGGCTTATTCATGACATTTTTGTATATTTGTATTATTGTTTACTGTAAATTGTCATACATGTAAATTGTATTTTATTCTGTTTTATGTCTTTGTTTGTGGTAATACAGCAAATCGTTTTCCCCATATTCAAGAGATCTGAAAACAATATTATGTGGTGCAATAAACAGTACACACAGTATACACACAAATATATTTATTTCTCTAGAAAGAATGATGCGATTGTTATGAAACTTGGAGAGTTTATTAAGTATCAATCAAGGTTTACTTTGGTATAATTTCTGTTATTATACGTAAGGAGACAAGAGCTAGGGGCATAAAATATATGAAAAGGGAAAATTTTTAGGGAATTTTTCCAAAATCCATCTATCGCGGGAAAACTGTACGTGATGGAGAAAAACTGAATGCATATTCGAATTCAGCACAAAAATATCCTTTAAGATAAAATGTTTTCTCTCACATCTTATCTTACAGAGAAAAAGTTTAAGTTTGTTGACTAGTTTAAGTGTGTTTTCATTCTTTCCTATTAGTGACTTGTTTTCCATATTTAATTCCTTCCCTTTTTCAATTATTTCCTTGTGTAGGTGTTTCTGAAAGGCTTTGTAACCAAAATCATCACAATATTTGTTCACATTGATATTGTTTGAATAATGACGGTTGTTTTAGTCAGTGATTCCGGTAGGATTTCCAGTTTGGGGGATGTAGAGCAAACATTTGTGGAGTTAGCAGGGTTTAAATAGAGATTTACACGGGCGTCTATCAAACATTATCGATCTTTAAATATTTTAAAGCTACGTGGTATTCAAGAGTTTTGGGGATTCTCACTAAGTCCTGTTTATAGTGGATCCCCCAAGATTGGTCCCTTTTTATTTTCACTTTGCCTGTTAAGGCGAAAATACCTGAACAAACCTCCGTCAGGATGGTCGGCCACTGGATTGAACCCACGACCTCAATGTGACGCTCTATTACTGAGCTACGGCAGCTCAGTGTGTTGTAATCAAGTTCAAATTCCTTGAAAATTACGAAATTATGTTACTCCCTATGATAGCAATATTGAACTACGTCGCTGGAATAGAACGTGTACCGGTATGCTTTGCGCGCGATTGAGTAAAGTAATAGAAAGTATTTAAACCGATAATTAGAATATCATTCTTAATGAACTGTTCCAACCTAATCAACCCTGGATAGCAGTAAATTCATGTCGGCTGTATTTGCAAAAAAAAAAATGCTTCTTTGCTTTGATGACATCACGTGCATCATTAGTTACTGTAATATGTGACTGCATTCCGACCGAAAAGGTATAAACATCCCACGTCAATCAGGGTAATGTTACTCTTTTCCCACTTAATTTACCAGAGACCGGTTGATATGTCACTAAACATACTGCTGTGGAGGTTACTCAAGCAGCTGGGGTGTGAAAAGTCGATCATGGCTTGAGGTGGCTTCAATTTTGGGTCACTAGAAATAGTTCCGTCTCCCGTATCGAGATCCATGGAACCAGCTTAATTCTATTGGACCAGTCCATGCATCATCTATTTACATCCTATTTAAGTAGATGTATTGGAAATATGACACGAGAGTCCTCTATCGTTGACTGTATTTGTTTCTTTGTTTGAATAATGATTTCCTAAAGGTGTGGCAGGGAATGAGAATAATTAATTTTTAAAACTTAAAGAAAATAATGAAAACAAGTTTTAAAAATATGTGAAAAAGAAAATATTAAAATTGATTTTGAATGATGTTTGCTTCCTTTCAGGACGCTAACTGTAAAGCTTCAATGCTAATTTCTAAATATTTTCTTAAAAAAAGAGAAATATATATTTTTTTTTAAATTACAGCTTTCCTATTTCAAAATTATTATTATTATTATTTTCAAATCTTTCGGCATATGCTTCATAGCTTTTAGAATAATTTTAAAATTCTTGTGAAATTATGTTTAGAAATGGTGTATTTCAAGGCATTTTGTGATAAATGGTTCAAAAGATTTAAAAATATTTTATTTCCTTAAAAGGCACTGAGGAAATGACAAATAATTGAAACAAAATTATCAAATAATAATAATATTGGAAACTCAATTATTTACTTAATATTTAAGCTCTATATCCAACTAGTGACCTTTAAAAGCAGTAGTAGGCTAAAATTTATTTATAATACATTTTTAAAAAGAGCATAGTACAAGGGATGTAAATACTTACTAAAAAAAGACAAATTTGACGGCTTATAAATTACTTTATTGAATATTGTGTATAAAAATAATAATACTAAAAGAACACCTTAAGAGTTCACTTTTACATATTGTAGCGGCGAATAAGATTATACTCATAATTTTATTCTTAAAATTTTCTTTTTCTTTTAAGCTTTTAGAGCTAATATGCGAATTGCACACGAAAAAAATGTTGTCAATGTCAAGGTTGGGTACCACTGTTCATCTATAAAAATGTCCAAATAAAAACAGATATATGAAACACTGGTTTATCCAGGAAGTAACCTCCAAAACCACAGCAAAAGTTACATACAAGAAGATGTAGAGAACTATTTACAAATATCCCCACCCGTTGTCAACAATAACAATATAAGAAAAATACACCATTTTCCTTGTGTTTACATGTCTGTGCATGGACAAAAAAATCAAGGATTGTTTTTAAAAGCACAATTTGTTCATTCTGTATGGATTCCATACTCAATCGTAGCATCTCTGCTCCTCTCCAAAGATAAGAATCTTTTTACAAAACCGTATCTCACGACTAACTAACAATATGTAAGCTAGAAAGTGTGCATGTAGTGTTAAACATTGCCTTCAGTACTTGTCTTGACTAATGAGTGTTTCATATGTGTGAATCCCAACCACGAATGAAGAGTTTTAATGTATATTACCTTCCCTGTTTGTGACTTTTAATGACCAATTCAACTCTTAGAACGCTCTGTTTAAGCGTGCATCTTCGTTGGCTTCATATTTTGAAGGTTTCTGGAATATTGTAACATGTATGTTAACCTCTGACAGCCTTGAATTTTTAGCACTTGTTGTTGCAGCAGAGGATAAAACCTTCCTCTCACATTGTCATATATTTTCTCTCTTTCTATGCAAAACTTGGACTAGCTTTTATTTTATTCACAAACGTTTTATTTTACTTTTAATTTTGTGAAAGAATTTCACGTTTTAGCAACAATTTAGCCTTTATAAAGTTATCAAGCGAAAAAGAAAATTAAAAATGAATCTTACAGATAACTACTGTTAGGGCTCATTTTCATACCCGCTTGCGTTGCTTGCGATTTGGGTGAATAGCCAATCGAAACACGTGTTTTAACACGTAATAAAACTACATCCCAAACACCACGCTACTCACCCTAATCGCAAGCAACACAAGCGGGCTTGAAAACTATTACCAGATATTTTTTTTATCAGTGGACGATTGTTTGGTTACTTTAAAGAACAAGAACAACTGCAAGTGTATTTAACGTTGTAGATCACCCGCGCCATCGTGGTATGACCTTTCCATTGATTTACATGGGGATTGTTTTACTAGTCTTATGCCTCGCTGGATAGTAATTTTTAACTTCTCTTTTCGCCTAGTGTTATGTCATGTTTTCTTTGACTCATTCTGTTTTATAGAAATGCAATATTTTACACACGAACGGTATAATTTCACGTTGACATCTTGTAATTTATATGGTAAACTATTAATACTACATTATACTCATGTATCTGAAGAAACTTCACAAACTAAGACGCTACAAGAGTCGAAATAACAATCAAGGCAAATTTCTTGAGAGCGAAACTTGAATATTCTTCGTCTGACAGACATAAGACGGGAAAACCGATTCCCATATAATTCAATGGAAAGGTCAGACCAAGATGGCGCGGGTGATCTACACCGTTAATTTAAAATCAGGGAATGAAACATTTCTCAAGACAAACATGCTTCTCAAATTTATTCTTGGATAATTCCTTTTTCTACGTATCAATACTGGGGTGACAGTTTAGTGTCGAATGATAGACTCCATAGCAAATATTTAACCTCGTTTCTCCACTTCCAGTTTAATCCAATATAAACCAAATTTTCAGTTAATTCTTGAGTTATTCGTCTAATAGTATACCGTACTCTGCATATTAGGTATAGTAAATCCTGTAAATAATTTTCAGAAACCGAACCACACAGCGATATCAAACGCTAAAAACTGAGTTAGAACTGAAAATTTGGTCCATATTGTTTTAGATTGGAAGTTCACAAATGGGATTAAATATCCTCTCCTTTCCCTGGCTTCATATATTCACGAAATTTTCAATGGTAGCAGTCAGTCCAGTATCGCTTTTACATAAAGGTCATTCATTAGGTATGACCTCTATCAAAAAACGATACTGGACTGACTGTAGCCACTGAAAACTTCATGAATATATGAAGCCAGGGAGCGGAGAGCATACTTAAACCCGTTTGTCCACTTCCAGTCTAAACCAATATGAACCAAATTTTCGGTTCTATCTCAGTTTATAACGCTTAATAACGCTGGGTGGCCCGTTTTCTGATTTATGTTTCAATTCTGATAAAAAAATGTAAATATTATTTGCAATATTTTCAATTCTATGCAGAGTACGATATACTCTTCCATAAATAACTCAGGAATTAAGACTTAAATTAAAAAAAAAAAAAACGGGCAACACAGCGATAAGAAGCGTATAAAACTGAGTTAGAACTCAAAATTTGGTCCATACTGGATCAGAATGGAAATGGACAAACGAGTTAAAATATTTGCTCTGGCGTCTATCTTTAAACACTAAATAGTCACTCCGGTATCGTTTACGTAGAGCTCGATGGGTATACCTTACTGAATGGAGTATAGAATGCAGTGTTGGAAACTATGATTTATATAGGAGGTGAAGTGTTCAAAGTCAGTTTCAGTTTATTATGCTTCACATATGATGTTTATCAGCAGAAGAGTATATTACATTAATTGACGTAGTGCAACTCGATCGTATTAAATTTATACAAGGTCGCTTGGTGTCTCAACACAATGGCTTCACATTTTAATTTCCGACATCTGCTTAATTGAAACACATTGATATACAATAATTAAATCTAGCTGCAGGGTACGGCATTGTTTGTAATTTGCCAAGAAATAATCAGTTTGTTTATGATTGGGCGCATTCAACGGACTAAGGTCGCACTAAGCGGCGAGAGAGCACTTGAATCTTATTGGTTTGCCTATAGGTAGCAACCAACACGTTCTCTCAGCGCTTAGTGCTACTACAGTGCCGTTAATGCTCCCATTGTAAGGAGGCATTTTGGGGCTTCACGCTGGAGAACCTGTGTCTCGAAAAAGAACTGTAATTCGATCGTTTGATTGTTTTGCTATTAGCATTTCATCGACGACAAGTTTGTCAGAGGAATATTGTTGCATCCCGTATTTTGTAATTAAACATAACGAAGAAAAATAAGTATGAATAATAATAAGTTCAAAACAGAAATTTAAAATTCCACTTCTGAGAGGTGTAAGACGAACATCGTGATTCACATACAAGGCCGGCTTTTCATGTACGCCATCGCCGCA
>JAGDQP010060226.1:0-12240 GCA_022664845.1 Lepisma saccharinum
AATCGAGGTATGTGTGTTAGGTATATACAAAGGTGAGTAAAAGTTTTGTAATTTTTACCTATGAACATCATCTGCGGCGCGTGTGACAGGTAACCAGAGCAGTTCAAGGGGTCGAAGGTTCCCATTGGAACGGGTCACTTTAGTAGTAGTTGGTTGTACATCGCTTTGTGTGAAGTGACAAGGGAAAAAATGAACATGCAGCATTATCTAATTCGTTAACTTTTTGCTGTACGAGTTCGAACTGAGCCATAACGCCGCCAAAGTTAGGTAGGTCGAAAACCGTGTATTTTGAGGCCATGTGCCAATTCGTATAGGCGGTTCGTCACCTTCACGACCTCGGCTAAAGCGTCTGGCAGTTCAAGCACAGCGGCGAGTGGATGTCTGCAAGAAAGCCCACGTAGTCTGCGCTTCAAGAGAATAGTTACATGTGATGAAAAGTGGATATTTTTCCGTAATCCTAACGTGCATAAACAGTGGTTAAACAAGGGCAGCTTCCGGAACTTGTCGCCAAACAAGGGCGTTTCGAACACAAGGTACTGCTCTGCATCTCGTGGTGATACGAGGGGATAATTCACCACGAGTTCGTTTCGAACGGTCTAATCATCACTACCAGCCTATACTCCGAACAGTTTGAGCGGATGTATGCCATTTTGCTGCAAAAACACCCGACGTTGGTCAACAGAAAGCGAATGCTTCTGCAGAAGACAACATAAAACCGCTTAACGCTTGAACGACCCAAAATAAGCTCTAGAAACTTAAGGGAATCGAACTGCTGCCACACTCAACATATAATCTGGACCTCGTCCCAGCGTATTATTACTTTTTTTCGATCGATGAATCACTTCATATGACACGACACTTCAACAACCAGGATGAAGTGGAAACTACCGTGCAGAAGTTTTTCGCTTCGAAGGACAAGAACTGGTATCGGCGTCTGATCGAATAGAACTGGCAGGAAGATGGCTTCAGACGGTACAACATGATCATCTCTATTTTGAATGCTAGGCTGCTTTCGTTGTAACTTGACGAATGAAGCAAGTAAGTGACCTGAATATTGCAAAACTTTTGACTCACCCTTCCGTTGCGAGTTATCAATTTCGGTGTTGACCATCAAGCCAGTTGTAACCTTAGCAGACTGCGGTCGAGAAAGCCAAAAGTATGGCTAGAGGTCTTGTGCTGATCCCGCAACACTGACATGGACTATAACTGTCTGGTAGTCCTAGGTCTTCTTGGGCTATCGTGCCATGCCATTTAGCGTTATTTAGCATAAAACAGTATTGTAAATTGTCTCGAAAACGATCGTCAGTACGAGAGACTAATATAATTACTTTGAGTGGGCTAAAATATATATCATTCTACTATGTAAAAATTTTCAGGAAACTCTGTGCAAAGTAATGCTATATATATTTATCCGCCTAAATTGTTACGAATTTCATAACGTCGACCGACATATCTGTCCCTGAGAACTAGGGCTGCGTAAGTCCAATTTTGGCCAAAACGTGATTAATGCAGTTTTGTACAGTAGTTGGAAGGTTTTACATAAATGGTTGCATGATTCTTGTAAACATGTTAAATAATCTAAAGAAGTCTATTATGTAGTTTGTCCATTTAGTTTCTATGTGAAAGGAAGTAGTTTTTTTTTTCCTTCCTTGGAAACAAGTATTTGTGACTTACACGATTCTAACTCTCAAGTACAGATATTTCCTCACAGTAAACAAAAAGTTACTCCTAACAATGTACACACAAGGTGAACAAACAGATGAATTTGGAATCCCTACCATGGATACCCGAACCTATCGAGATCGAGGTCAGAATTTCTATAAAGAAATTGAAAATTTTCAAGTTACCAAAAATTGCCAACATCTCAGTCGAATTTATTAAAGTGGGAATTGCTCAAGGAACTACAAAAATTGATAATTGCTATGTGGAAAAAGGACAGTTGCAGTTTATAACCAAATCATTAAATTTGACTAATAATTACCGCGGGATCTCTCTATTCCCAGCATGTTGCAAAATGTTGAGTAATCGCGCAAACACGCCTAAGCGTATATCTAGATAAAATAATTGAAGATCATCAATGTGGATTTAGAAGAAATAGATCTACCTTTGTTCGTGACTATACCTGTTTGCCGTTGTTAGTTGCACTGTTGTTTTGAAGTATACAACCCACACAGCGCAATATGAAAGAAGTGTAACGTTATAGTTGAAAAGGAGATCATGATCAACTTGTATTTCATTAGATTAGTAATTGTAACTGAGATTGTGGTCAATAGATGGCAGCATGGATTGTCGTGGTCTGTCAGAAAGTTTTTGAATATAATATTTTTAAAAGTTAATTGTTTATGAAATGAATTATAATAAAATAATAATAGAAAAGACTTTGTTTTTCGAAAAGATTACGAGTGATAAGGTTTTATGTTAGGTTATTTAATCGAAAACTAATGTTACTTAGCTAATCAAGCAGACAAATGTATGAGGAGTAGATATAATCAGAGGAAATTAAGAGATGAAATATATGCTATCTTAATTAATGTTATCAGCAATAAACCTCTATGTGTATACCATATTTTTATTCTTATTCTTCCGCCGTAGGTAGCTGAAAAGCTCTTTCGGTTGATTAGTAAATGATCCCTGCTTAGTACTACGATGGTTGGACGTAGCCCCAGCAGCGTCTAGCAGAATTCCTGAAGTGTGGCACGGTAACCGTTTAACGGGGAGACTTAAGATTGAATTATTGGAGTTAAGAATCTTGAAGGCGGATTTTCTTATAAACGTTTTAGCTGTGCGTTCGAGGAGGATAGAATCCACAATGGAATACACTGAGATCCAATGAAGTAAAGTTCTATCAAAGGAAGAGTCGAAACTCAGATTGTATATTTGTAATCTAGCAATTGAGAGAAAGAAGTTTTCTTATTCTAGCGGGATATTTCTATTCAGAGAAGCATTTATATTTGAAGCGAAGGGAAATTACATATAACACAGAAGCAGAAGTAAAGTGACCCACGTTCTAACTTAACGTACGCTGAACCAGATGTTCACGTTGAGACAAGTATTAAAGAAGTGGGAATACAATGGGAAAAACTATACAGTACCTTTCTGCGATTTGGAATTCTGCCGGCGATCAGAATACGTATAGGTAATAATGTGCTAGATAGTTTCGAGATTCGCAACGGATTGAAACAAGATGATGCCTTGCCTACACTACTATTTAACTTTGGATTAGAATATGCGATTCTAAAAACAATAGAGGGCAAAAACCTACTAACATTTAATGGCTCGAACCAACTCTTCGTATACACGGTTGGTGTAGATTTAATAGGGAATGATATAGAGGGACTACAAAGTAACGCCGGTATCATAGTAGAAGCGTGGGATGAGATAGGCCTACAGGTGACCGTAGGGAAGACAAATTACATAACAAGCCGAAATATAGAATATGAAGGAAATAGATACATAGCAATTAAGAATAAGTTTACAGAGAAAGTAAACAAATTTAAATACTCTGGAACATTTGTATTAACAAAAAATGAGGTCACAGAAGAATTAAAAGTCGCTTAGTATCGGATAATGCATGCGTCTATTCAATCCAGAAGCTCCTAACCTCACGATTAATATTAAAAAGCTAAAATTAAAAATATACAGAGCAGTTATTCTTTCTGTAATACTTTATGATAGCGGTGGTTGAGTACGAACGACCCTAGCAGATGAACATAAATTGCGTGTGCTTGAAAATAAAGTTTGGGAAACCTATACTGGAGAATGGAAGAGACTACGTAATGAACTTCACAGACTGTATTATTCACCGGATAGTATAAGCATAATTAAATCACGACGGCTAAGATAAGCAGGCCATGTAGGTCGGATGGGGGGAAAACTACGATTATGTACCATCGTGGTTGGATGGTAGGCCGGAAGGAAAGAGGCCGTTGGGAAGACCAAGACGACGTTGAGACGATAATATTAGAAGGGATCTTCAAGAGGTAGGTGTTAGTGATTTAAACTGGCTTTTTATTGCCCAGAATAGAATTCAGTGGCAAATGTTTGTTACTGCGGCGATAAATTTGCTAATTCAGTAAGCCATAGAATTAATTGTTTAATTAATACATTTGCTTGAACTAATATGAAAATACATCAATGAGAAGTATACAAAAAGAGAGTTTCAGCCTTCTCTTGACAATAACCTTATCAAAGTTAATCTAATGAACATGGTCGTAGTAAAACTACAAATATCTAATCAAAGCAGTCGAATCACACAATGTATGAACGTTTAACCATTCATCCAATTACATAAAATCAAAATCAGGGTACAGTTTTAATTTGAAAAATCTAAAATGCCTGTCCAGACATGTTATTAAAAGTTATTTGCACGATGTTTCTAACATCCTTTATCAAGTTTCTTCAGGTCGACCGTTGAGCATGATTTTGTGACGACCAGATGTGTGGCTTTATGTGTAAAGAAATATGACGAGTGTTGTGCAAATTCAGTTTTTAATTGGTCCTTTCCATCTTTCATTTTTTCCACCCCGGAAGAACTTAATCAATAAAGGCTTCTTGCTAATTTAATTTAACATTTCAGAGTAGCAGATGATTCTCTGATATTTAATGCTGTAACTGAGTTGTCTTATTTAGCATATTTGGTATACCGTAAGACTTTTTTTGACGGATGAATAAAGAACATTTCATCTGCTCTTTAATCCAAACATTTGGTGAAACAATTTCATAGTATAATAATGTAGTTCTTTGAATTTAAGTAGTAGTCAGTTAGGCACTCTAGGATTAACTAGGCGAATGCCGGATTGGTATCCTAAGGTCCTGGTCGCTTAGGTTTCTACCTTCCCCATCCCTTCTCCCTACCCTATCCTGCCGCGAGCTAAAGATGGCTAACGGTAAATTCAATTCACTTTAACGTAAAACAAAATATCTATGATTAAAATCGTATCGAAATCTTAGAAATTCGAATGTAGCATATTCATGACCACATTGATGACTACTCCGTTCTTTCGACGCACATTCGAATTACTGAATACAATTTGACACAATTGAGATCAAGTTTAGTTTAATATATTCATAATTCTTAGACAGATCGAGATATTCAACCGTTTTCGTTATGTAAACGTACTATCCAGCCGTCGTGGTCCAGGCTGTACCGTCGCGAACTACAGATCAGTAATGGGCAGGTACGCGGGTTCGAACTCCGTGGTCGACTATGCTAACTAAGGTTTTTCAGGATTTCCCTCAGTTTCACCGGCGTGATCCAAAAGGCCATAAAATAAATTCAGATTCAAATAAAAACGTACCTTCGACATGTTTACAAAAAAAATTAGTATTCATTTTACTTATGTTCTAAATTAATCAATGCCATTTGAAATGTACATTATATTTTTATTGGGGGATTTAATAATCAAATATAAAATTTCCTTATTCATTTTCTATTTTGAATTTCGTTTATGGCCTTCATCTATTCGTTGAGTAAGTATTGTATGCGCTGTAACACCAGAAGAAATATCAAGAATAAAACGATAAATAGATGTACTTACTTGTTAGCCAAAGTTTTTAAGCATGAATAGGAAAGATAAAGAAACAAGAAACTGAATAAACAACCACACACTCCTGTAGCTAAATATTGAACCACGTAAGTTTGTTAATTTTAAATAATAACCTCACATCGTTCATTGTGGGTTTTCATGTTTGGGAATGAAGTCTATTCGATGAAATTAGCAATTATGTGATATATCCGTTTATGCGTTTACAAGGTACATGCCAAACATCCATTGAGATTTGTTCCAAAAATCCTTGTGTTAACTGTAGATTTTAAGTTATAACTATGTAAAAATTCCAAGCTTCTAACTTTAACCTTTGTTTCTACTTTCATCTGTGAATAAAAACTGTTTTTGACACTGCCCTCAAACTTCCTGGGTGGAGGGAGGAACAAGTGTTTCTACTGTTTGGATTGTCTTTTTATTCCTCGATTGAAGAGGGAAATAAAGGTTTCATCTATTGGTATTACATGCTCCAACAACTGTTTTTTGGTATCACAGTTACCTTGTCAGAAAACCTCTGGAAATTGTCATGCTTGAGACCTTCTTCTCGTCATGTAGATGTAGAGGAAAACAACAGGAGCTATGTTTGTAACAATAGAGCCTTGTGCACTCTTCAGTTGTTGCCACTCGCAAGGGCATTGTCCTCTTATCATCCCTCATCTGATGTTGAATATCGACTGTTTTTTTTTCACTGCGTTCGTTTAAAACATGACGTAACGGAAAAAAAAAAACAGCATGTTATTTCTCTACGGTGAAATGAGTCGTTTCAGGGAGTGTCAAAAACGGCTTTTCTTCACAAACCAACAAGAAACAAAGGTTAAAATTAGAAGCTCGAAATTTTCCACAGTTATATAAATTCACACATAAGAATATTTAACATTGTATTTTTGAATAAGAGCTAAACGGCACGGACATCGATATATATCTCGTATTTCCATGCTGTTTCATAAAAACTATTCGGTTTTATGATTTAACTCATCAACAAACGATCGCATCAGTCGCGAAAAATCAATTGTATCGATTACTTGTTATATCCGTAATACAAGAAAATTTATTTTTATTTCAGCTGCATTGGAGAAGTACCTGAAATACGTATCCAACTTGAAATACAATGAAACACCAGATTATGACAAATGTCGTCAAATTTTGAAAGAAGGATTGGATGCGTGTGGAGGATCTCTCACCGGAAAGTTGGTACTGACATCTACCTCAGCAGTTAGCAATTCATCAGTGAAAACAGCGAGACAGAAGAAACGAAAAGTGGTCGTGGATAAAGATACCGAATCCGAGGAGGAAGAAATTGAAAATAAAAAGACGCCAGTGCGAAAGAAGAAACCACAGGCAGCTGAACGAAGAGTTTCTCCAATGAGGAAGGCTAAGGTGAAGGAGACTGAATCAGCATGGAAAAATTGTGACACAATTCGTGCAAGCAATATTACTCGACCAGGAGAATATAAAGGAAAGACCGCAACTACTAGCCCAGGAACAAAAAGACTTCGAGATGCCAACGGTGACGTACCAAAGCGATCTAAAAAGTGCTAGATATGGTATGTGGATGTGCACTGATATAAGAAAGCTACTGTGCGTTTTAAACAGTTCGTGTGACTTAATAACGCGTGCTTGAAGAGGAGGTGAAATTAATACCCTATGTATGAAGATTTTGTTTTTTAAAAAAATAATTCCGCAGAACATACCAGTCCTGAACTTACTATATTCGTTATCTAACATAATTTTAAGGATCATTCATAGTAGGTGATCTATACGGTTGGTTGTGATTTGTAACTCCTTCCAAGAGCATCACAGGAACGTAATGATAGTTACTAGTATAATTTTCAGCCAATATAACAATATTTTACTTCCTATTTCGCAGTGAAAATAATTACGTTTATTTTGCATTTGTATAAAATTGATTCCTTACCTTGTTATTAGTATTATTATATTGTGTATCTCATTTCACTGTATAACATTTTTCGTACATATATATTGCATTGATAAAACTTCATGTCCCATGTTATTGCAAAAAACACTTCCAGAGAACATTCCCTTGTATTTTACGAGAGATTTTGTGACGAAACTTCGTATTGTTACTAATTAAAGACATTGTAATCAGTGAGACCCATGTTGTACTGGTGCCCACTGTTCATTCTTCGTCAGCGTATTGAATTTCTTGAAAGAAAAAAAAAACTGATCACTACATAGGAGACTGTATTAATGTAATAAATTTGGCGATATACGCAGACTCCAATGTGTGAGATATTTACTAATACCTTAACTGTTTTGGTTCTTGCCCGCGATGTGTACCTTCTGGAAGCGAACGCCAAGAAATATGTGTAAAATATAAAAGCGATGAAGTAAAGATAAAAAGAGTAGAAAAAGTTGATAGACGGCCAATCCAGAATAAAGTGATCCTGTCACATTGAAAATTCAAATTAGTGCAAATAATGTTTAAACAGCAAGATACTAAAGGTCTCTAATTTGATGAGCCAGCCTAAAAATTCCAAACTTTGATATATTTTTTTCATATTTAATCAAGTTTGTATGGCAATAGTTCGAGGTAAGTGGGATCAAAGAAAAATATGGTTGATTTAGCAACGCTGGGTGGAATAGGAGATCATTTGTTTCTCTTCAAAATAATATGGTGGCAAGCAGTTGTGTTTCTACTTTCTTCGCGCTGAAGTTGTAAAAAATTGAGGTGAGTAATTGTGAAATTTAAGTACTTTAAAGTGACTTCTCTCTCCGTGTCAGACCCGAAATTAAATTTTGCTTTAAGTTTTGTTAATACGAAAACAATAAATTACTTTAACAGCAAAATACGTGAGAGTTAGTTTTATGATGTCCCAAACTTACATGAATGTCTATTTTTTCCGTGATGATACTGTTAATTTCAAAATAAGAGTTCCGGGTGTGACCTCTTTCTTCAATGTGCTTTCTTCCTGTTAATTTACAAAGAATGAAAATAATTTAAAGCCTGAGTGACATAAACGTTTGAAGTAAACTGAACCGCGAATTTTTGGGTTACTCATTATAACTAGTCCACAGGAATTAGCCAGGGATGAGTGAAGATATCAGTTGTCCTTCGGAATTATATTATTTATAGGTTTCAGACCAATATTAACATGCAAAAGATTAGACACCAGGTTCAGTTCTCTACGATACATTTACAAAGAAGATCTTTCCGTACAAGATGTACATTTTAAATTGTTTTAGAGGATATACAAAAAGAGGGGATGTGAAATCTTTACTTCTTCTTATTAGGCATGTCTCTATAGACTCAGTATTTAGTTCTCTTCAAGACCGAGGTGGTTATAATTTTAACATCGAATTTAGTGAACTCAATTGCTCTCTTTATCTCAACAAAATGGAATGTTAAAACATGTTGATTTTTTCTCCGATAACGGTGCTGCTCAATTCAAAAATCGATACTCGTTGTCAAACCTGTGTTTATCGAAAGAAGACCTAGGCATCACAGCAACTTGGTCTTCCTTCGCAGCATCATACGGGAAAGGATCAGTTGGCTATGAAGTTGATGACGCAAATTCATTTACGACATGTGCTAATGCAGTAATGGAAGGTGTTTGGTGCCTTCTAGTTAAAAAAGGAAGAAATTTAAGCCGAAACTCGACGAACGTTGGGAGAATTTGCACCCAATTGAAGGTTTGAAATCGCTCCACGTGTTCTACAGTAATGACTCAATCTCCCTTACTGTAGGAAGAACTATTAGTTCACCAACCGAAACTCTTGTTTTCTCTACTTCTTCCATCAGAAATCTTTCGACCTTGGACCTCGCAGATATCTACTCAGATTCTAACGCAGTCAGACGATGAAATTGATTCTTGTTCCATTCCTTCAGATACTGAAATAAGTGAAGATGATTTGCAGGCGGGTATATTCGTGCTGGTGGAATTGTTTAGTGACAAAACTAACACGAAGAAAAATTATGTTTGCGTTTGCCAGTCCGGCGTCTCTATAAGTAAGATGATTAAAGTGATTTCTTGAGCCTTTTGGAGGATCTAATTCGAAATACACAGCTGTGGGAAATCACTCTCCTCTTAAAAGATTTATCTTTCTTCTTGGATAAGGTTTCCTTCCCTTCTTCTACATTCACCAGTTTCAACCTTTTCTTGACGATTTCTAACACCTAAAATTTCACTTTTATTTTCAGTTAAATTTCTCATTTTTGTTCCATCCCTTGCATCTACTTCTTTTGGCTGTTATCCTATAGCCTTTACCATCATGCATTCTCTAATTTGTGATTTCTTTGTTTCATATAATATATCCTTTTGTTTAAATACAAAATTGATTTTTCTAGCTTTATAATCCACAATTACGTTGTAAGAATTTTCCATAAAGTTTTGTCCCAGCAGCACTTCATATGGGCACTTTTCTATTATAAAGTGTCATTTCCAATTTCTATATTAGCATTAATTTTCCATCTTATTTTTAATTGCCTTTCATCCACAGCTCTAATTGTCACATGTTCCGCTCTAGCTCTATCAACCTTAGCTGAAGGATGGTATTTTATTCAGTCAAGTTTTAGATATCACTGAGCATGAAGCCCCTGTATCTACCAATGCCAGAGTATTAACATCTCCGATTTTCACAATTACTCTATTTAAAAGATCAACATGTGTCACCTCCTTTTCGCGTAGAAAAGTAGTACATACTTCTCTTTCAGAATCTGACGTTTCACTACCATGATCCATATATGACTCATCCTTTCGGTTTTCATGACTCATCATATCACTATCATTTATTTGTTCACTCCTTCCATCAGATGTTTTATCCACCTGCCTTTTTAAAGGAACCTCTTTCATATGACTCCCATCTACAATATCGCATAGATTAACTCATTAGGAATTTTATTATTATTTTGGTATTTCTTTATTACCTCTGTAATTAAAATAGTGTTAAATTTTTATGTTTTATTTATAAATTGTTGAAGCATATTTTGCAAAGAAAAAAGATTTTAAAAAAATACAACTTAAAAAACTTTGGTTTACAAACGTTAAAAGTGAAAACATAGACATTAACTTTTCAAAATAGCAAAAGCTATTTTAAAGAGTAATTTGTTTTTATAACAGTTTAAGTGGTATTTAACAACCAATATACAAAAACAGACCAAAGTAATATAGTAAAACAATACATAACTTTGTGTTATTAATTACTGAAAAAAAAAATGGTTGTTGGACTATCTTTGAAACTTGATAAGTGCAACTTAATAATAATAATAATAAAACCACGTATAGACCAATAAATAAAATCCTCTTAACAAATCAGGTCACTCTGAGAGAGAGAGAGAGAGAGAGAGACTCATTATTGCATTACCTACCCAAACTAAGTTGATCACCAGGATTGGCCGCTTTCGTGTAAGTCTTAGCAAATTTGCCTTTTGTATCTTTCAAACAATAACTTTGTCATCCTTTTAGTAACTTTTGTTAGCACATGTTACAACTCATATACTTCAAGTTAACAATTAAAGAGCCTTCCATTATCCAAAATGGAAAAAGTTTCTCCGCGAGGCTGTTAATTCCTTTGTGGACGCATTCATATTGCGTCCTCATTTCAGTGTTGTTATCACAGTTTTCTTATAAGCAGAAATAAAATATTAATTCTGCACTTCAAATTAATTGCTTTAACTTTCACTATACTGTTCTATCCTCTTTGGCTCCACTAATTTTAGCATGACTTTATATTTTAAAGCATCCATTAAATTACCTAACAGTCTCCAAATTACCTTACTACAACTCCATACTACACCAAAACAATACAATAGCGTTGTTGATGAGATAGGTTTTTATTTTTCCATAATTTTTTCCATTAGAGTTCCTTGCTACTTGACTCATTCCATACCTCGTATTTGTTCTAGATTTCTGCTGAACCTCATTATTGTCATATGTTCCTTTCAATTCGTCCATGCGCCGTATGTAAGATGATCTTTCATTTGTAAATAGAAGTGGCGGCAATACGGCCCCCGATCCGATGAATATAGTAGGCCCCGATTCCACAAAAGTCACAGATTTGTAATTTGTGCGAAATCGTGTGAGAAAGAAGATACAATTGTGCAAGGTCAGTAAAATAACTAAATAACACTGAACAGTATTTAACGGGGCCCCAAAACCAATGTCGGACCAAATAATACATAAAGACCATATTTTATGAAAAACTTACGAAAGATAATGTACAACATAGGGAATAAAAATGTATAAGCAGTATTCTGTATTAGAATTATTTTGTGGGGACCCGAAGCGCCTAGAAATAATTAAACAACCGCTTAATCATTGATACTGTATTAATGATGCAACATAAAACAAGCTTTAAGTTCAAAGAAAATAACCGATCAAAATGCAGTAACCAAGTTGTTAGGAGAGAGAAAGAATTGTAAAACCAGTCTGGTCTTACACTGTGTAAACTTTGTTTTGTTTGGGCCATTTTTAGTAACTTTGACTTCGGCCCGTCACGATTATGAATGCGATGCTAGTTAAAATTCACATCCATGCCCCAGTCGGGATTCGAACCCGGGACCTTCGAGTCGCTGACTTAGCGCCACAAACCACACAGCTACCAGGCCGGCATCGTGAACTTCACGTTCAAAGTCAGTGTATTCTAAGATGATGACTAATCATTTCCTATTCCGATGGTAATCCCTCCTCTCATTTGTTCAGTGTCCTCCACTAACTAACAATTTCTTACGTTAAAAAAA
>JAGDQP010060229.1:0-12240 GCA_022664845.1 Lepisma saccharinum
AGAACTTGGCTCCACTTTTTGCACCTCTGGTGTTTTTGTTCGGATTTAGTCTTCTCGGCTGAGATAGTTTATTGTTGTTGCACCATGATGATTTGGTTTGTTTTATTTTGTAATTCATTTCTGTTGTTTCCTTTAATTACAACTGCCAGATAGTCCTCGTAGCCCACTACCACTTCCACTTGATAAAGTTCATTCAACATTCCCAGACACGGCTGAAATAACATATCCCAGATTGTAGACACCAGAACGGAATCTTGCGGACATCCCTTCGTCGGATTCTTCAGCACGACGCCATCAGCCGTATTTACTTGTATTGTTCTTCCCTGGAAGTAGCTTTTAATTATTTTCCAGATCGCAGGGTGGACCAGAATGTTTTTTAGCTCTTTTAACATTGACGGCCACCGTACGTTATCAAATACTCCTGAGATTTCAAAGAAGATTCCCATAGTGTATTTGCATTCTTGTTTAAGTGTGTAATAGTTCCGCAAACCTAATTGATCACGTCCTCTGTTGACTTGCCTCGACGAAATCCGCATTGCAGCCTGCATTCTTGGAGATTTTCCCTTCTGTCGTTTATTCTTTTAACTAGGACTTTTTCCAAGATTTTACTTATCACATTCAATAGACATATGGGCCTATGTGACTTCGGGTATGTCTTCGGTTTGTCTTCCTCCTTATACAATATAATTAGGTTTGCTTTTATAAACACAGTTTTGAATATTCCCTGAGTCAGACATTCGTTATATTGTTTAGTTAGATATGGTGTCCAGAAGTCTTGATATATATCATTTCTAATCCCGTCTGGACCCGGCGTCTTATTAGATTTAAGTATTTTTATTGCAGTCGCCTCTTTGCAATTTGTTACTGTAGGTGGTTCTTCGCTTCCGCCCTCAATTGAGGTATGCTCTGTATCATGCCCGATTCGTATGTTTTCCTCGTTGTCTTCTTCTTCGATGTCGTCAGGAAATAATTTACAGAATAAAAGTTCCACTGTTTCTAGCCAATTTGTTCTAAAAGTTCCGTCTTCCTTCTTTAATGTATTCATTACTCCTTCTGTTTTAATTTTATGCATAACAATTTTATAGGGCATGCCCCAGATATCCTTACTTAGGTTCTCGTCCACGAACTTACCCCATGTTTTCTTCTTATTTTCGAAAAATTATTTTTCAGACTGTTGTTTACTTTGTCTGTATTTACTGAAATGTGTTATTTTAAGTTCATGGTCCACGGCTGCTCCATAGCTTTTTCTACTCGCTTTTCATTTCCTTTTTATGTTTTCAAGTATTTGGGTCCAGAAGGTTTTTCTTCTTTTGGAGTTGTTAATTTTTGGTGCTGTTTTGGTAATTGCTTCACGTGTGGCTTTTTCGATTTTTTCAGCCAGTTCATCTAGATTTACGTTTTCTTTACATGAGTTTTTTGAAGTTTTGGTTTTTAGTGCTGTAGTTTAAATCATCAGGTTCATTCGTGTTGTTATTATTGTCGTCGTCTGTCGGGAATTAATATGGAAGATAATAACGTCGTGCTGGCTCGTAGTTGTATATTTAATCACACTCCATTCATATATAAATCTATAAAAAAAATTCCCTTGTTAATGTTATATCAATATTGTTCTCCGCACCAGCCCTGCCCCGAAACGTTGGTAGTTGGGCCTCTTTGTTGTGGATCATTAGCTGACGCTGGTTAATTAGATCTTCATACTTCTCACCGTTGGCGCCTGTTCTTGGGTAGTGCCAGAGCGGAGCCTTGGTATTAAAATGCCCCAAAATCAATAAGTTGCCCCTATAAAACCCCTTCCAAAATTTGTTATAGTTTGTGTACAAAAATTTCTGCGGTGATGGAGAACTGGCAGTAGATATTTACTATTATTATTTGTTTAATTACGAGTTTCAAGATAAAGGTCTGGATCCATTTGCATGTGAACCTGGAATCCACCAATACTTCGATCGTTTTATTAAAGACTACCACTGCCACCATAGGATTTGGGTCCTCCGGAAGCAGCACCACCGCGTCGGCCGGCATACTTAACAACATTCCTTTGCTGATGTACGACTAAATCCGGAGAGTAAGGCGGATATGGACAAACAGGAAACTTCTTTTTCGGTCAAAACTCGCGGATCAGAAGCAAGGTATGGTTTTACTTCTGTTCATCAGTCAAAAGTCTGGGAACAAATTTCGCACTCACTCGTCTCATTTGCAAATTATCGGTTAAAATGCTTTGCCCGGACCCGTACGAGATGTTCAGTTCTTCGGTAAGCTCTCGAATTGTTAATCTTCTGTTTAAATGAACCACTTTTTGCACGTTTTCGTTTGTCTTGAAGAACGCCCCGACCGTTGCTTGTCTTCAACCCACTCATTTCCACTTTTAAATCACTCATATCACTTGCAAATAGTCTTCAGGGTCACCACATTATCGCCATACACTGATTTTAACATTTCATAAGCTTCTTTGGCACTTTTACGCAACTTAAAACAAATTTAGTGTTGACGCGTTGTTCGAAATCCATGATGCGAGGCAGACACTGTGCATACGACCTCATTCTTCTGGCTCTGGAAGCCGACTAACAAGCCATAACTTGTTTAAACTTGACACTGACTATGTCAACGGATCAGGCTATTGGACTTATTACCTCAAATGGTTGTAACGTCATCAGTTGCTGCTATAAAAATTCATTCACCGCAATTTTATCACACCTTTTATAAGCCGATTTCATCTAAATATATAATAAAATAGCAAAAATGGTCTCAGAATATATTCAAGAGTTACCGTTTCTATTTCTACTCTATTCAGAAAAAAAAATCTGAATGTTTTCATAGCACATATTTTCATTAATTTTGAAAGTTAAATATAAAGGTGTCTTGCAAAGAATAAGTCGGAGCTTGTTTAAGAATTCGGCAATTCACATATTGTGGTGGAAAGGTAGAGGGAGAGAGAGAGAGAGAGAGAGAACAGTTTATGAAGCTACTTCAGTGGTGTGCCTAATAATATATGCATGTAACTCAAGCTCAAGCCATACTGGAACCCAATACTGTTACCAATAACGAACCTCATCTTCAAAGCTACATAGGTCTAGTTTATTATTCAGATCACGATCAAATAGATACTGTAACTGTCCGATTAAAGACATTCACAAATTTTAGTTTCAATGCGAATTCTCTGTAGCCTTATTGCAACAAAATTCCCCGGAAGTTTAAATGTGTTTAACCTAAACGAAAATTATAGAGCCGTCGTCATTTTATCTATTTTGCCTTATTAAAAGCAAGATCCATCATTATTATTTTTTTATAAGCCAGAAACAAACTTCCAGTTATCACTTTTAAAATTCTACTTCTTTAAAATGTCTCGAACAAGTAATAACTGGAAATGTTAATCACCATGTTCTCTTATAGTTTCTTTCCAAATTCATGGAAATAATCTCGTATACCCTACTTGCTGATCTAAACATATAGAAAGGAGCAGAATCAGGATTTACTGGGTAATATTGCAAAGATTATATGATTTCTCTCGTCAGTAGTAAGAGTGCAATAAGTAAAGAAAGGATAGATATAATATTTAGTTATTTTCTGTCCATTGCTGGATGAAAGCCTCCCAAATTATTTCGCAAATCTCAGTCAGCTGCTATCCTTATCCACGTACCCCCTGGAAAACGCTTTATTTCATTTACCCAACTTGAATTTGGACGTCAAATAGATAATTTCTTTTCTCTGAGAATTAAATGTAGAACATTTATTGTCCATCTTCAATCTGTTTGTATGACGACCTATTTTCACTTCAGTTTCTTCGCAGTCGTAATTACATCTTCGACCTTTGTTTGCAAGTAAATTAATTTATTTACTTTCCTGTCACTACTACTTATTACTAGCATGAATATCTCTATTACTCTTAGCCTTTGTGCTATTTGTGCATCCAATGTTCACGTTTCACAACCGTTTATCATCACAGGTAATTTTAAATCTTGATTGTAAATTTGATTATATATTTTGCGTATGAGTCACATTGATAACCCGCTTTTGAAAATTACTGTTTAGTCTCTCTAACGAGCTCTATGTCATTGTACATGTATTTATTTCATCAGTTATCTTGGTATACGATGTCTTCAGCTGCTCGACGTAAACATACTCATCAATTATACCGACGTTGAGTCCGTGAATCTTTATATATTTCTTTTCAACATGTTCATTAAACACTACTATTGTTTAACTAAAATTAATCTTACTTCCTATTTTCGAACTGTCGTTACTCAGATCTTACATTCTAGTTTATAGTTCCTCTGCACTTGAAGAAATAAGAGGCATATATGCAGAAGGTCTCAAATGTCTAGAAGCACATATGTAATTTCCACAGATTTTACGGTACATTAATATAACCATATGCAATGTAAATGAGACCCAGTAACGCATCTCCAGAATCATATTAGATGCGCCATCCTCCTTCTTGTATCCTCCATATTCAATTCAACATTTTTTTAAAAAAAATAGGAATACAGACAAATTATATTTCAAATACATCTGAATGTTTCTTAGAAAATCATTGCTGCTCTTATCCTTTGTCTCTATTCTCATTTTAAAAAAATGTATTGAATCCAAGGAGGTTGAAAGAGTGTCTAATTTGCTACGGAGATGCTGAACTTGGTAGCAGTTTCATTGCAGGTGGTTACATTCATGCTCCGTAACGTCTGTAATTTGTGGAATTTATATGGATGGGTCGATACATACCTAAGATAATGTGTAAATGCAATAACTTGAGAACTGTTAAAGATGAGGTAGTGCCATCAGGTACATTCGAAAGTTTCTTACAGAGTCACTGTTTATAATTATCTTTACCGTTCCTAAACTGTTCTGACGTTATTGCATGTTACATATAAGGAATGCTTTCAACTCAATGCTACTTAAATAAACTAAGTAAAACGAGAGTATTCTTATTATGTTAGATATTTATTAAACGTAAGAGTTGATCATAAGCTGTCCTTATCTAACTAGACACATTAGCAAGTATTATTTCCATTCCATACGAAACCGGCTGAACAATTCACATGTAGTGGTACCGCACGCAAGAGAAATACCTTCCTGCAACTATCGCACACCTCTTAAAGAAAATTGATAAATCTGACTTTTCGTATACAACCACAAAAGAAGTTCAACAGAGTTAAGCTCGGTTAGCACAGTGGACACCTAGAAAATTGCAGAATCTAACACCTAAAAGAATGCAGAACTAAACAAACAATATACAGGGTGTCCATAAAGTCCGTTGCCACCCCGTGTATCTACGAAACGACTACAAAAATGAGCAAACACAAAAACATGTCCTCTGTTGTTTTGAGAGGCTTGAATTTTGAGCTATAAAAGTTACACCCCAGACACCCCAAATTGAGGCACTGGGGATCAACTTGAAAATTTCAAATGGCAAAAGGGGCCTAGTAATATATTGTTTGAAAGGTATCGACAAAAGAAATATTTTGCCGAAAGTTTCAAGCCTCTATGTTGACCCCATACAAAATGGCGGCGGTCACATTTCGTGTCTATAAAGTCCGTTGCCACCCCGTATATCTTCAAAACGACTGCGAATACAAGCAAACGCAAAAACACGTCCTTCATTATTTTGAGGTACTTGAATTTTGAGCTATAAAAGTTCCACCCCAGACACCCCCAAATTTCGGTACGGGAGTCCACTTGAAAATTTCGAGTGGCAAAGAGGGTCGAGTAATATATCGTTTGAAAGGTCTCAACTTGTGTGGGTACGCGTAGTGATGTTCAATTGTTTATAAACCAATTCATATCGTCCATATAGTATGAGCAGGCCCGCAGCCAGGGGGGTTAGAGCGTGCAGTGCCACCCCTAAAATATATTTTGCCCTCTCTAAAAGATAAAGCTATCGAGAACTTTTAAATTGTTTTAGTAAAAACCAGGCGGGAAATTCTTATTTTATTTACCAAAGAAAATTAAATTTAAGCGTGTATTACTATTTCTTCTAAAATGATAGACTTGTTGCTAATGCTAAACGTGCCCAATATCTCTCACATTATTTTTTTCTTATTGCAAGCGTTTGAGGCCTCATTAATGGCACCATTACAAGCATTTAAGGCGTAAGACAAAATGTCGTTTCAAAGAATAGTCATTTGCATCTAAACCCATAACATTAAACATTGAATCAAATGTAGACTTTTTTGTTGTTTATTATTATCAAATGTTAAATAGTATTACTTAGATTGGGAATGTTTCAATTGAAAGGTTTCTTGCAAAAACAGCCCTTTTCAAAGACAAAAAGAAACGTTTATCAGGAGAATAAGAAACGTTTCCTAATATATACACACTGTCATTACGATACTTTCTGCATGTTCTAAAAGAAGCATGGTGAAGCTTTTCCGGGCCTAAAAATGCTTACAGAAGCTGCTCTAATTATTCCGTCTTCTACGGCCACAGTGGAAAATTCCTTTTCACATCTAACGGCTCTCTTTCGCCCCCAACGCCTCTCCATGGGACAGGAAAGAAAATCGGACCTCGTTCTCTTGGCTAATAATAAAGATATTCTGCGAGCACTAGATCTAGACCAGCTGGTCACTGAGTTTGCGAAGTGCTCACGTAAACTTCTTTTATTGTAATATTGTTGGATAAAGAATGTTAAAAATAATGTCTGCTTATTTCATTTATGTTAGGATTTTTTTAAAATTTTTACAGATAAAAGTATCTCATAACTTGCTTGTGATAAGGGTTCTGTAATTCTCAAATAATCATGAAGAGCGGCAGTTCTTCGAGTGACGCTGGCAAAGGACACTGTTAGCGGCACTCAGATAGTATACAGTTAGTTTCGGGTCTACCGAAGTATAAGTCCGATTTTGATGCTTGAACTTACATTTGAAGCTCTTTCCAATACTAAGACACAGGAAAAAAATATGGGTTGGTAGGATCTCCTTGGGACCCCTAGGGCGCTTTGAAAAAAATATCAAAATTTCACATTTTTTAGGAAAGCAGTGACCCCAGACCATATAGGCGGCCGAAACTTACTGGATCTTATTCTACGCTTCAATATGTTTCAAACGGTGTATCATACGTTAAAATCGGTGGAGCGGTTCAAACGTTACGACCTTTTTAACCGAATCACAAAATTTTCACAAATGATAGAAAGGTATGTCCGCCATTGTGTATGTCTTTTGTTTTAGCCCCAAATGGGTGGTACCGGGGGGTTTTAGGGGTCCATTGCGGGCGCCCATGATAATGGGAGTAAATCCAAGCGTAGCTATTTGATAGGAGTTACGGCTTTTGAGATATGGAGCAAAATCATCTTGTATCCTTTCGCCATAGTGCCACGTGCCACTTTTTAAATACGAGCCCGTACGGAGAACACTATCCGCCGCTGCTCCACTCATCTGGGCATGACGTAAAGGGGAAAAAATGTAAAGATACACGACCGTAACTAACTTTACCTAACCTCCACGTTCCCATGGTCTGTAGTTTAAGAAAATGTACGAATAATGCAAGAAAAAAAAATATTAATCATAAAAATAAATTTGAAAATTTACATGACCGAACATAAATTTACCTAACCTCCACTTCGCCATGGTCACTAATGTAAGATAATGTACGTAAAATGCAGGAAAGCAATTATTAATAATTAATATAAACATATATAAACACATGAAAATATATTCTGAAGGAAAATCTAGTATTATCCTCGCCGGGACTCGAACCAGGGCTTTTTTGTTTACCAACTCGACGCCTTAACCACCAAACCACCGAAGCAACCTCGCAGATGTGGTTTCTCCGTTGTATTTACAGTGCATGTGTCTCCTACACGTTATAACGCGTGTGCAGTAGAGAGGAGCATCGGCATAGATGGCTCGTGTTACAGTCTTTATTTATAGGCTTACAAAATAAGTGATATCAGTACAAAATCCCGTTTGGGGTAAAAGGAAGAGTGACGCAAGAATTCTACTCACAAAAGAAGTGATATATATTTTGCGAGTGACTTTCTTTGTGTCACTATGGCGAAAGTATTGCCTTTGTAATAAAATTAAGAGACAGTATCCTTCCGCCATAGTGACACAAAGAAAGTAACTCGCAAAATAGATATCACTTCTTTTGTGAGTAGAATTCTTGCGTCACTCTTCCTTTTACCCCAAACGGGGTTTTGTACTGATTTAATATACAGTGTTACCGAATTTTCCTCAAATACATTAATAGTTTTTTTTATCTGTACTACTTAACACATAATACATACATACACACACACACACACACACACACACACACACATATATATATATATATATATATATATACTATCTTCTAAATGAAAAATATACATTAAAGATGGTACTCGGTAGTCTTGGATTTTGTACTGTAATATTTGTCAGTATATTCTTTGTAAAAAAAATGCTACAACCTTGTTATAAATTTAGTGAATAATAAATAATAAATAAATAAATAGTTTTGTGTTGCTCCTTGACGTCCTCCCCGCCATCATTGCCCCCCTAAGTAACCGGGCTGCCTACGGGCCTGAGTATGAGAGTCGTTATTTCACCTCCAAAACAATTATGGGTGTCGGGCTTCAGAAGTAGGTTGCTTAGATCTTTAAACTCCTACACTACCACCATTCTGGGGGTGTATATTTTTGTGCTGTTTCTTGTTTATAAAAATATTTCAAGGCGGAAAGTATGTGGTTTAGTTACTCTTTATCTTAAACTGTCCAATTATCCACAATTAACAACTAATCACTCTACAATATTAGTCTTCCGGAATTACTTTCGACATCATAAAGGAATTAATTGGGTGATTTACAGTTTTACGTCTCAAACCCACAGAAATGTGTGAGCGATTTGATCAAACTACGACCTAATCAACACAAATGTGTGAGCGCCATATTGTAAAATTGGTAAAAGATAAAATTACAGAATCGCAAGATATAACAACTAGGGGGCAAATATTACAAAGAAAATTAGAGAAGCATAAAATTATTTATCAAGGCACATTCAATTCAAATAGCAGATTAATATAACAGTATAATGATGAAGTTTCATTAATATTAGAAAGAATAAGGTATATACTTCATGTATCTATTAATATTCCGGGAAATCAGGAAATAATAGCGTAGAACCCATTTAGAAATACCGGACAATTTTGATCAGAGGTCTGGAGAAATATGATGATATCATCAGAATAGTTTCGCTCAAGTACCATCAGTTCTTAAGACACAAAGTATACAATGACGAAAGGCTATTGTTTTTCAAGAGCGCTAAAAAGGATACCCCCATTCTTAAAAATAAGCTATTTCAAAATAAAATTTGTGCCATTTGAAAAATTAGCATTCGTATTTCTCCCGTCTCAAATTACGGTAATTTCATTGAAACTGAATCGAGAGAACAAGAAACACCGTTATTGTTCTGCAAATCCGCCTCTAGCTAAAGAAAGGAAGGTGCTGAGAGAGTAAGTCAATTAGGCTCTTAGGTCAATAGCCATAAAAGACAGCCTGAGGTAAGTGCTTCTTTTCAAGTACCTAATAATAGAGCACAAAAAACTCAAAACTATTAGCGGCAAATATAAAAAAGAAAGTAGATCTGACCCTAGTGACTGAAGTTTCAACTTGGTTTCTTTGTTTGCTTTCATAGGCGAGATTCTGCATAAATAATAGAAGAATGTCGAGAAAATAGAACTAAATAAATAAAATAGTTTTTAAGAGAAAGACAAGTTTTGTGTATCGATTTGTATGGTAAAAGATAAATATGAAGGTCCCTATTAAATTTACGTTGGATTCATCTTATGGATTAACACTCTTTTGAGAACATCTACGTCGTCACTCGTCCATAAACGTCCGGAAGGATATGTATTACATTCGTGTAGCTACTTTTAGTGTGTGTCATAGTTTTAGTTAAAATAAACGAAAATATTAAACAATGTTTCAAGGATACGAAAATTCGCGTAGCAGACATACAAGAAATTTATTTCCGTGATTTACATTTATGGTAATTTATTTCCACGATAACTAGTAAAAACTGTGACGTAATAAGTCATATGGAACTATCTTTTTAATAAGACAAGATCTTATCGTTACAGACTTTTACAAATCGCTTGACGGAAGTATGTAGAAGCGGTTTGTGTAGAAGCAAAATTAGCTGTTTGTAGTTTGCATTTTTTGTTAAAGTATATTTATGCAGCGGCTCCTCAAATTTTAAAAAAAAATAGAGAACATATGTTTCACGATAGTATTGTGGTTCAACTTCAATGTTTGAGACGTAAAACTGGGTTGTACTGGTAGACTTTAATTCTAGTCATGAATATAATATATCCTCTTCTGATTATAACCTCAGATAAAGTTTGAAACAATAGTAGAAAAATTCAATTTGTGTGAGTTTTGGAGGTATATTTACCTCACAAGCCATTGATAATATTTTTGGCAAGCGTATGCCATAGCAAACTGAGTTATATTTTTGTAACCAATGTTTAGTACAAGCTATGAAAGGAATCAAGCTATGAAAGTAGTGTTTGAGTTATGTAGAGGTTTGAAGGGACACAATATTACCTGCCACAACTTCTTTACTTCCTACCAACAAGGACAAAAGCTTCTGGAAAAAGACATTACTCTGCTGGGAAAAATTAGAAAAAATTTAGCCTCAGTTCCAACTCAAACGTTACAGGTAAAAAATATTCCAAAGTACACTTCTACTTTTGTTTTTACGCAGGATACAATCTTGGTGTCGTACATTCCAAAGAAAAACAAATGTGTTGTTGTGCAAAATATGATGCATCATGATAATAAAATTCATCATGCGGACACAAAGAAACCTCAAATATTAGATTGTAATGCCACAAAAGGGAGCGTTGATACTCTTGACAAGTTGGTTTGCACTTATACAATCAAACGAAGAACAAAGAGATAGCCTGTTTCTGTATTCGGTAACATTGTTAATATATCAGCTTACAATGCATACGTTCTTTTCACAAAAATCAACGCTACGTGGCCTCAGAGGAGCACAAGGGATAGAAGACATTTCCTTGAACATCTTGGAGAAGACCTTGTAGAAGAATGCTTCAAAAGAAGAACCCATTTGCCCAGGACAAGGGTTTCTCAACAAATAGTGGAAGAAATTCAGCAAGAGGTAACGCCAAGAACGTTGAGACAGGGAAATGCCGAAGAGGATAGAAGCAAGAAGAGAGGCAGATGCTATGTGTGTAAACACAGACAGTGCACGATGCTGCACTTGCTGGCAATACGTGTGCAAAAAGAGATTTGTGTCAACTGTGCAAAGTAGGGAACTATCTGTTGCCACAAAAACTTCAAAGATACTTTTTCAGGATAAACATTCATCACTATTGTTACTAAAATTATCCGAAGTTGAGAATAAAGCTGTACTGTATAAATCAATATTATATATATATCTGGTGTAGTAAAATGTAATCGATTATTTTCCCAATACATGGTTTCAGTGATCTGTATCTCGCGTTGTATAAGTCCGATAGGGTTCAACGAGATGGCGTTCAAATGATGAGATTGCGTACTACAAACACTGTTCAGATAGTTGTGATGAGTTGACTCAGTGTTGTGTGAGCGCGCATCAAAATGAACACTAGCAAAGAGAAAATACGCTATATTTTACAGTTTTTCTTCGATAAAGGCGAAAACGCAAGCCAGGCGGCTGCAAATGTGAATAATGTTTATGGTGCTGATACTGTAACAGCCAATCACGCGCAATTTTGGTTTCGTCGATTCCGTTCCGGTAATTTTGACGTCAAAGATGTACCACGCACTGGAAGGCCAAGTGTCGAAAATGTCGATAAAATCATGGACATTGTCGCGTCCGACCGTCATGTAAGCACTGTTTCGATTGCCCAAGAGCTAAACATTGCACAAAAAACCGTGTGGAACCATTTGCATAAGGCTGGATACACAAAGAAGCTTGATGTATGGGTGCCACACGAGTTAACGCAAAAAAACCTCATGGACCGAATTTCCATCTGCGAATCGCTGCTGAATCGCAACAAAAGCGACCCATTTCTGAAGCGGTTGGTGACTAGTGATGAAAAGTGGATCACTTACGACAACGTCACGCGAAAACGGTCGTGGTCGAAGCGCGGTGCGCCGGCGCAAACGGTGTCCAAGCCAGGATTGACGGCCAGGAAGGTTTTGCTGTGTGTTTGGTGGGATTGGCAGGGAATTATCTACTATGAGCTGCTCCCCTACGGCCAAACCCTTAACTCGGAACTATACTGTCAACAATTGGACCGTCTGAAGGCAGCAATCGCCCAGAAGCG
>JAGDQP010060230.1:0-12240 GCA_022664845.1 Lepisma saccharinum
GGCAAGTCATTTTCACCGTTATGCTTAGTCACTGGCGGTTTAACATAATCTGTCATTTTAATCTCTTTATAAAATTCTGCCACCATTTCTTTTCCATTTGAGGCATGTTTGTCGCCATTGGTTTTAATGTTTGTGCACTTTATTTCTTTGGGCGAAGAAGGATCAGGTCCTCCTGATGTTTCTCCGTTAAGTGTTACAGTAGAAAAGCTGTCCTCAGAACTTTGGTCATCTCTGTACGTTAATGTCTTTTCTGTCTTTAAGGCCTCTGAAACAGACGATACTCCGTCTTGAACGTCTTCTTTTGAAGAAGAATGCGTCACGAGATCTATCGTATTATCAACTGATAGTTCATTGTTCTCGGCTGATTTATCTTCATCTTTCACATCCAATGGAGTCTGTTGATTTATAAATGTTGAATACGCAAGTTCACCTGACTCCTCATCGTCTTCGGCGGCACATCTGGCTTCAGAAAGTGATTCAAGACAATTTAATGTTTCGCTTTCTAATGAACTTAGCTGTTTTGTATCTTTCACAGAAAAGGAAGAAAACGGTACTACTATTTCATCATCGTCCAAGAGTGATGCTGCATCAATAAAATAGTTTCCGCCTGATTGTGTAACTAAGTTGCCTGCCTCCATACTGGTTACAGGCTTTTCATACTTACTTTGTTCAGTTTCATTAACAAAATTACATAATGTTGTTCCTTCACCAGCACTCTCATCATCAGTAATTAAACATTTATCTAATACAGTCCCAATGTTTGACTCTATATCTACAATGCCACCCTCCCCATGTGTATCATCATTTCTTTCCTCGACGGTTTCACTGACAGATGTCTTAACAGTTTCCTGATACAAACCACCAGGTAAAATAGCACCATGAGCTTGAGAAGCGCCATACTCTGTTTCAGTTGCTTCCATTTGAACTACACTGAATATTTCTTCACCCTCCGAAACACGATCTATGATCGATTTTGTGCTGCAACTTAGTTCCAAATTCATTTCAAAAACAGTCTCGCTAACATCCTCTAAATTAACAACACCAGGTTTGAAGTTATTTTCGATGTGACTTTCGTGAATAACTGCATCTACAAAAACCTCCTGTCGAGTATCATCACTTGTTGTAGTAGCAGTCGTATCAGGTCCATCGTCATCAGCAGGGAAAGCACCATCTTCTTTATCTGATGCTTCATCAGGAGTATTTGGGGTTCTTAAGGAAGGAGATTTATGCTTCGAATGTACATTTAATTCTGTATCATCATCTGGAAAATCCTCGGCTGCAGCCTCAGTTGAGAGGGTCAAATCAACTCCAGAAGTTTCAGACACTGTGTGCTCCCTCGCGGGAAGAGGACTCGTGGGCATTTCAGCTCCATGAGGGGAAACAGTTAGATCACTACCAGTCCCGTGATAACTAACAGTAAGTTCGGTTCCAGAATCAATACCTTTGCTATCAATGTGATTTTCCATAACGTCGGGGCTTAACGGACTATCAAGGAATTCTTCATCACTAGGGGATGGGACAGGGCTAGGGTTGTCTCTAATGTGGGCTTTGTTTGATCTACAACATATCACACAATCCATGTTAATCTTTTTCTTCTCTCCGTCAAATTCGTTTTTAATTCCCACAAGCTCATTGTCTTTTTCTTTGAAACTTTTCACAATGTCATACGAAATATTTTTTAATGTGGAAAGTTCTGTGAGCTCATATTTTTGGGGTGTAGTCTGCTGGACATAGTTTCGCTTAAATGTTTTAAACGTAAAGCTGTCACTTCTAACGAGTCCGCTCGCACGTTTTCTTGCTTTCACAATATTAATACTTCGATCACTGGAACTTAAGTCTAACTTTGGCCTTGACTTTTTAAAATTATCTCTTCTAACGCTATGATTGCTTTTCGATTTATGAAACACTTCCTTTAAATACGACTCACAACCTGACTTTTGTCCTTTGGTATTATGACTAGATGATAACAGTGACGAAGGTTTTGGAAATCTTTTCCTGTGTTTCTTATTTTCTTTTGAAATGATCGACTGAAAACACTTTAAGAGTTCATCTTGCTCTGCGAGCTCCTTTTCCAAAATATCGTTTTCGTCAGAATCAAATTTGTACTTCACTTCCGAAGACCTTATTCGTTCAAGGTTCTGTTCACAACACACTTCATCCACTGGAACTACTGAATAATAAGGAACACTTTCCTCAAAAGTATTTTCATTGCGAGCAAAAGTGTCTGCAGTACTACTATTTGTAACACTTGTTTCACATTTTCCAACACTAATGGGTTTGTCGTTGCTGACACTTCCACTTTCTGCAACATAAAAATGGTCACAAATATCACTCGGCGAACAATCTGGAGTCAGATAAATAGAATCTGGGCTCACAACAGAATCTAAACTACTAGCTTTTTCAACAGTTCTACCTATATGTCTCTGTAATCCATTAGCATTCAGCTGCTTCTGTAGATACTGAAGGACATTTTCCTCTTCTTCAATAATGGAACTGTTTGTATACAAGTTCCTGAAAATAAACAAAGAATAAATACAAACGTAGTAATGAATATTTTGATACACAATATCAAACACACTAAACATCTTAATTTTTCTTATAACACCATTTCTAGCCAAACTTTCTTAGGTTAGAACAAAGAAGTTTAGGGAGGTATTTGTGTAAGATCGCTTTCACACCTTCAGGTTTGCCTGTCAGGTTTTCTCCCTGATCGAAACTTTTTTGGTAGTCGAAAATTGATGTAAATGTTGCTCTTCACACTGTCCAGTTCAGGTTTCCATCAGGTGAGAAAAAATAAACTGACAGCAACGGGATCAGTCGACTGGGTCATCAGGTTGCCTGACGGGTACTGAAATGTACACAGCAATGCGCACGTTCATACTACCAGGAATCCGTGACAGTATTTCAATGCAAATGGCTGTGTTGAAGTTTACTTCGTACAAATCTCCCGTTGTTTCAAGTAAATAGTGCATAAAATGAATATTGGTAGGAAGAAAAACGAACATTTGAACAGATTTATCTTTAACAGATTATTTTTTATTTCACACATTGTAATTCTTATTATTTACTTTTTATGTTCGTGAAACTAGGTGATATAGTAGACAAAATATGTCTAGACTGTATATTCTAGCACGTATTGTGCTATTATTATAAATAATACACACTTTACAACACTGAAATTGAAGATTTTCTTGAAGTTTCACTGAAGTTTTCATTGGCCATGTAAATGATGGATCCTCAGTTGTTGTTTTTTTTTAATAGCTACTAATGTCCCCTCCAATCATGCCTGCGCGAGAAAATTTATAATTTAAAAAAAAAACGTCTAATATCGTACATTTTGTGTTTTAAAATATAGCATAAATACTGAAACCTTAAAAAAAAAAATCTATGGGTTGCATCCATTGGTTTTAAGTAAATTTATCGTGATTTTTCATTTAGGAAATTGTATTTCTCGAATGGAGTGAAGTCCAATATTAAGGGGTCCCAATTCTCGCCCAAAAGAGGACCACGCCTTCAAAAAATTCAGGGAACAATGCTCTCGACTATTCAGAACTGTCGTAACATTCTTCATTAACTAAGAATAGTCTCTAGTATCTTCGTTAATAATAAAGCAAATCAGACATATAAGCAAATTCTTACAAGAGACTTGATATCCATTAAAAATGATAGTCTATATGTTTGTGCATCCGTGCAAGAAAACAGATAGTTTTCGTAGCGATTTGTGTGATCGTACGCCCATTGTTTTCACCTGCCAACGCCGCTCCATGTTTGAAATCAGACTGGTGATGTATTCTTCTACCATGACGGGAACAGATGTTTCCAGCGGACCTGATAGAAAGCTGAACTGAATTTTGTTTTCAGGTTTCCATCAGGAAAAAAAAAAAAGCGACAGCAAATCTGATAGTGTGAAAGGAGCGTAAGATTCAATCAATATCAAGTGGTGGTGGTGGTGGTGATCATCATAATAATAATAATAATATAATTATTACTATTATTATTATTTTGATTTGATTTATTTCGGGTATAAAAGACAATACAGCACAGAATGCCCAAACATGTCACCCAGGATAATACATTACATACAATCTAAGAGTCAATATACAATCATGCAATAAAATGAACATAATGACAGAATACATGCCACACAATTAAAAAACGAAAACTGAAAAAAAGAAAAATAAGTACAATTTGAATTTACAGTAAAAATTAGTCTGAATCATAGATAAATTGCAAGCATGATTAACAATTACGCCCAAATATCAAATTAATAAAGAAAACACTGACAACAACAATAATTTAGATGTCCAATATGTTTACTAATTCATTGAATGACATCCTATGTCACCCTATGCAACATTAAAATGATAATGAACGCACACATAAAATTTATAACATTATGATGATAATGATTATACACAAATTAACGAACATCTAAAAAAAACAAAAAAAAAACAGAGAAAACACACAATACAAAGCGTAATAAAAGAAAACATAGTATCGATACATGGAGAAAAGAATCAAGAACTCGTGCAGCTCTCTTGGATTACATTTTACATCAAGTGTGAAACACACACATTGATTTTGATATCAAGGAATTAGTTCATTGACAATATTCTAAATTGCTTCTAAATCAATTTAATCCTCTAATGTAACTCTAATGTAAATTTGGTAATTTGTCACTGAAAATATCTATCCTATATTTTGTTAACAATATTGTCATTCCTCTGGATTAAGGACAATTCATATTTAATTGGCAGAAAAAGGAAATACTTCCTTGTGTTATGTTCAGGAACTTTTAACAAAATCAAATTGACCAATCATGGAGAATCGAATGAAAAAAATTAACATCTGAGATCATCCTACGATCTTTAAGTTTTAACAAGCTAAGTTCTTTTCTTAGTTGTGCATTGGTATAGTATTGATATTGTGGACGAAGGGGCTAACACAATTTGCGAACGCCATTGAAATCACCAGACGAGAAACTATTTATATCGTCACAATGCAGTTCATTGCTCCAACCAGGAAAAATTTCCCAAATTCCTGGTCGGACATAAATACTGAGGCAAGAGGTGAAAAGAAGAATAAAAAGAATAAAAAGAAAAAGAAGAAAAAGAAGGAAAAAGAAGAAGAAAAAAAGAAAGAGAAAGAAAGAAGAAGAAAAGAGAGAGAGAGAGAGAGAGAGAGAGAGAGTTGGTGAGCAAACAATACTAGCAGGCACTCATTTGATTTTCATCAGAGAACATTCCATCTCATCTAGGCACTTCATTCTGCCCGTGTGCCTGTTCATCTGGCCCTGCCGACCTGGGGTCCTGGGCTGCCATTGTTCCATTCATTGAATTAGAGATTCGATGTCTGGGCTACATCGTTGACCTAGCACGGCAGTTAGTTCCTGGAGAACGTTCCCTCTAGTATTGGAAGTCCACCATTGGAGTGACGATCCCTTCTCGTCTGGACCAGGATCATTTGGTAAGTGGAGATCTGATTAGAATGTCTGGAATTGCTTATTCATTGTCGTTGGTAAGATCCATTCTGGCCATTTGCTATGATTAAGCCCGTATTTTGTAAAAGGACAATAAATCCCCTATTTTTTGTAGAGCCCGTTATTTTGTAATTTCTCTATGCCCAGTGTCACACGCATTGTTTGCCTTCTGTAGCTACGAAATAACCCCCGAATTACATTCAGTATTCGCATGACGGTTTCTCAGTCATACCAGGCGAATACCAGGATGAAACTCAACCTCCTCGATTCCAGATTGAAGGGGGCTACATGGATGGAGGCGCCATTATTTTAAATTCTTTCCTTTCTGCATGGCGATAAACGCTGTGATTTTTGGCATTAGGCAATGCTTTGTTTTTCTCGCACCCACCCACCCTGCGTTAAGTCATTTCAGTTTTCTCCTGTGTTTTTAGTGATATTTGTTTTTATTTTACTTGTGGTTTAGTATGTATGTATTCGCCTGACAGAAAGGTCCTGCCAAAAAGATCCCCAAATCTCACACGTTCTAGAGATGAGCAATTAAAAGCGCAAACACTAGAATTATTTCCTTTCTGTAAACAAATATTAAATTCTACACCAAAAAAATGCCCCACGTTCAACCGCCGCCTCAAGGCCCGTCACAGGCAGAACAACTGATTAAGTTGCGTCCTCCCCCTGCTGTTTCTGAATTAGTTCCTGGCGCAGTGGATAATTTTTTTCTCACATTTGATAACATGAAAGCTCAGTTCGGTTGGACTGACGATAAATCCAAATCCTCTCTCCCTTCATTTCTATCAGATAGGGCATTAAGACTATTACTCTACATTATCCCACTCAGCCAGTTTCGCAGAAAAAACCTACGAACACATAAAAAACAATTTATCGAAGCCTTCAGAGGTATTGCTTTGCTATATCGTGCTGATGATGTCGTATGTGCTAGAAAAAAAGCAATTGTTGGAACCCACATATGCTTATATTATGAGCAAATCTCGCTTAATCAGGACATATTAACCTCAAGGTAGCGAGGATAGCATTACCAAGCAAATCATATTAGGTTTACGTAGTGATATCCTCTCCCGTGTCGCATCCAATAATATTGGCACTGTAGATGACCCAATAAAAAAAATCAAAACACCGATAAAATTATTACACGGTCACGGAACGACGAAGTGAAGAGCTCGTTCAATTACAACTTTTATTAAATCCAGCAGTGAGTTAGTCACCAACAGCATACCTTGACCCTTCTATTTCTCCCACTCAGCAATTCTCTACCGTCATACCTACAACGCCACCAAGCACAGCCAGTAATAAAACGCGGCCGATAATGTGTATGTGGCAGGTCCCTCTTCCTTTTCCCAGCCCCCTCCAAGTCCCACCCCAACCGCAACCTGTCCCCCAAAATCCAGTACAGTCGTCCAATACTTGTCTGGACAAACTACAGCAGGAGATTGAGCGGCTTCAAACTATGATACAACAGCCTCAGACACAGAAGGTAACAAGCCCAGCCTGCTTCCCCTGCATCTACGGGTGACAGAAGACTCTCTGTGCTCTAAGCTATCACAACTGGTTCTCCGGTTTGAGTCGGCTAGTAAATGCTCATATAATAACCGTGGTAAAAACTATCATAGGTCGAATAATTCGGGACGACGAACTGAGAGTGAAGAGCTTCTAGCCTCTATGTCAGTTCAAAACAATTTGTCATTTATAACAGTTTCGGTTGATGGGACAACCCTGTAGGTTGCTGATAGACAGTGGAGCACAATGTTCACTTCACCCCTCTCTTTTGTCCCAAAGACAGCAAAAAGGTTACCGTTTAAGATATTACTCAAGGGCATTTCGGAAAACAGAGTTTTAAGTTGCGAAATTGTCATAGTAAAGATGATGATTGGTGGAAAATCTTTTCGGCTGTTTTCGATGTCGAAGGACTACGGTATTTTGGGAGCAGATTTTTATACCATCAGTACGCATCAACTGAACATGGATCTAACTAGTTAATACGCTTTGAGTAAGCGCGCCTGATTCGGTATTTCTGGGGGCGGCACGTAATTGTTATGTAATTCCGGAGAATATTTTTGAAACTTTGGTAGTACCAGATGAACCAAAAGTAATTGCCACCCGGAAAAAGGTTAAACCAAGACCCACCATCACTGTTCCCATTAAAGTTTTGAACTTAACTGGAAAGGACGAAAACAAAATTGTACAACCCGATCTAGACTTAAGCTTATTGGCTCTCGGCTCAGTACCAGTATATTGTTCCGGTTCTGTATTAAGAATGCTATTACGTAACACTACCCAGAAAATAATAACAGTCCCGCGCTACGATAGTCTAGACACACCTGTTCCCTGTGAGATAATATAATCGGTGAACATAGACAACAGGGAAGACCCAATGGCCAACATCCCGACACCTACTTGGATGAACGTGTCCGAAGAACAGGAACAAGAAATTCATAAACGGATTGAATTTCATGCACGGTTGATGAATCTCGACACCGTTCAAAATGATCCCGATCTGTCTCCGACACAACAACAGGTCAAGGACCTTGTTGCCAAATACTGTGATGTTTTTATTGGACATCTGACTGCTTTGGAATGACGTCCCTATTTATAGACCCAATACAGTTGACAGATAATCCCCGGTACATGTAAAACAATTTCCTTTGCCTGTACATCTCAGGAAGGAAATAAAAACAGAATTGGACAAACTTAGTCAACAGAAAATTATAGAGCCCTGTGAAGGCTCGCCATGGTCTAGCCCTGTTATGCTAGTCCGCAAAGAAGATGGAAAATAGACTGATTGCTTACCTCCGATTTTTTTAAACCTCAAGGTCAAATCTGCAAACACAGCCTTCTCGAATATTGAAGAAATAATGGTCAACATTTTTGGAAAAAATATTTTAGTTCTCTCGATTTGTCGCAAGCATTCTTCGCGATTCCATTAACGGAGGAATCTAAACACATGACAGACTTCGCCATAGCATTCTGCGACAAATATAATCATAATGTGTGTCCCGTGGGTCAGAAGAACAGTCCCAGCCAATTGCCTTGATGCGTATGATTACTGAGGAAATTCCCGCCTCAGTACTTAGCACATACATGGATGACGTGATCACCCATTTAGAAACATTTGAGCAAAACCTCCAATTACTTGCAATACTTTTTCTCCGCCTTCCGTATGCTAATTTGCGACTCAACACAGCCAAAGCACAGCTTATCCGAGGTTTGGAATTCTTGGAAATATAGTCTCTGGAGACTCGATAGAAGTCTCTCCGAAAATCCTTACGGCTATTACAAATTTTCCCACCCCAAAAACTAAGCGTGAAGTCTTTGTGGGATTCTGAATTTTGTGCGCAGGTTCATACCTGACTTCGCTATGCACTGTGCACCCCTGTTTAACCTCCTAAAGAAAGGTGTTTCAATCAACTAGACAAAACAATGTAGTGATGCCTTCGAAATGTTGAAAAAAAATACTGTTTCAGCACCAATCCTCATCCCCTTTTCCCAGGAGAAAACCTATGTTTTCATCGACAGTAGTTACGAGGGCCTGGGGGAGCCTTATTTCAGTACGGAGATGATAAGCTGTTTCACCCTATCGCATTTTGCAGTCACCGTTTTAATTCCGAGGGAAACAAATTATTGTGTTGGATCTGGAAGCGACCTGTGCCTATTACGTCTTTAAAACGTTCAAATACTTTCTTTTTGGCGCCAAATTCATGGTGATGACCGACAATAAGACCCGCTCTTTCCTAAGAACGTCACGAAATTTGGCTGGCAAATTGGCTCGTCTGGCATTGTTCTTTCAAGGGTTTGATTTCGAAATCTATCATTTATCTGGCAAATCCACTAATGTTGCTGACGCCTTAAGCAGGAATCCCGTCTCTTATCCCTCTCCGGAGGATTAAAAAGACGTTTGTGACTTTCCCTACTCTTACATTTCTCAACTGAACCTGGCAAAGTCCAAAAGAAGCAAAGGGAAGACGATTATTTCGGTAAGCTAACAGCCATCTTAGAAAACCCTCAGTCAATTTCACAATATCCTCAAAAGTTTCAAAGAGTTCAAAAACAATTTGCGTTAAAAGATATTGAATTAACAGGCTTCCCAACAAAACCAGGTATTTACCTTGTATTCCACAAGAACTCACAAACAAGGTAATACTAGATATCCCTGGCCACTCAGTTTTCACAGTCGAAGACCTACTCTCTTATGGTCGACCGTTTTAATTTTCCATTTATGAAAAGCCATGTTTTTAAAGTGACCAGCTCCTGTCTGGCCTGCCAGGTAGCCAGACCTCAATCCGGCAAAAAGGTTCACACTCTACAAACTACAAAACTGGAGCCTATTCCGTTAACACGTGTCTTTCTGGATATCGAAGTACCAAGCAATGGGTATACATTTGTGCACGGAATGTTAGATGCCACGTCAAGATATGCCAGTACTGTGCACCTGCGAGTAGTGATAGCAGAAGTACTGGCGGACGCGCCAACCAAACATTTATTCCTTAGATTTGGCATTCCACGCATTATCTCTCTCGACCAAGCATGTGAATAAATCCTCCACAATCCGTGAACTTTGTAGCCATTTAGGTACCCATATTTCCTTTTGTCCGGTGGAAGATCACTTCCACATAGGAGTGATGGAGCGTTTTCATTTGTCTCTTTTATTTGACAAAACCATGGACGATCAATAATCAAGTATCTTGGTCCAAATACCTAGCACTGGCGACGTATGTGTGCAATGCCAGTTTCCACGACGGAATGAGACAGACTTCGTTCTTTGCCTTATACGGCTTTAACCCCTCTCCCGTTGGAGATCGAACTCGGTACCATCCCGGAGATTCTATCCAACGAGGACCGATTGGTTCAACTCCAATTTATACGGAGGGAAGCGCATAAGAATCTGTTACAACGCTTCGAAAGACAAAATAAATATGCAGACGATCACATAAAAAGGGCAATTTGAGGACTACACCCCAAAACCCAATACATCAGCGTTTAGGGGGCCTCTCTGACATTAAAGCCACGATCCTAGTAAAATATAATAACCCACGAAAAAGACAAGAAACCGATTTGGTGACGGTGACACGAATAAAACCCTTTTTTCAATTAGAACCCACAACCCGCACCATCGGAAGGCACAACACAAGCAGAAAAGTTCCGATTCTGTTCAAGAATTCACACAAGGGTCAACCGTACTTCTGACAATAGAAGACTCTCCAAGAGGGCCATTAACACGGCCACTGGGTCGGTACGAGTCTCGGTATGACAATCCAGAACTTTTGACTGTCTGGATCGAACATATGCACACCGAGGGAGACATCCTCACTTGAATCAACGTTAATACTTCATCTTGCTACAAGTCACATACTGTAGAACAAGAGGAATAAGCACTCATAGTGTTTGTCTTCTCCAGAGATTTTTTCTTTTCTTTGAGTTTTATATTCAAAGGATGATTTGTGCTTCATAATGATTAGGCAGAAGAAGAGGTAATAGAAGATTCATTATACTAATTAAATATTTCTATCACTATTACACAAATCTAGGACTGCTAGCCATTGTTTTATTTATAGCCGCATGCTTACTAATTTGGGCTTTAATTTGGATTATCAAGCTTTATGTGAAAAAGCGAAAGCAGAAAGCATCAATCGAACTCACTTCAAATCCCACCCGGCTTCAACTTCACTGTAAAACCACGAACGAGACCCACTACAAGTCAATTGCAGTCCAAACTGACCATATTCCGTACCCTCTCAATTTTCGCGTTAAGCCCGCACCCTCCTACCTTACTTTGTCCCGCAAGTCCACAAGCACACAATGTGATTCAGGAAAATCCCAGTATTTTGTCAACCACCTCCAGTATGCCTCGAGAACCCCCAAAAAGTCTCTTGGGCGTATCCTTTCTGCGAGACACTGTATACTATAATTAGAAAAGCGGACAGAATGGAACACTTCAAGTGGTGATGAAACGAGCAGAAAAAATCAGAACTCCACTTTTATCCTACACCCCTGTCAAATTTCCCTTCCTCATTTCTCTTCTCCCCCTACGCTTCTTCTGCAGCTTGGAATATCAAATCCCAAGTGTCATATGAACATAGTGATTCATTAAGTTTTATAAACTTTTAGCAGGCATAAAAACTGCAAGTGACCAGTCCATTAGTTTGTGTGTTATTTGCTCAAACGTTAATTCATATTTTAATCTCATACCTACTCTCTCTCCAACAGAGAAAAATTCACAATCAGCAAGAACAGTGTGAAACAGAAGTCTTTAACAGTAATTTATCTGAGGACTGCTGACCCAAGACATCCTTTTGTTTTTACTCTTATTTTTTATTATCATCTAACTACAAAAGTGCAAACCAGCAGATTAGAAACTGTGTGCACAAGTATGATAGTGCGAAGTGTATATGTAATCCAGTTGTGCTTTTCTGTTTTTTCTCCTTTTTGTTTATCATCGTTACAAGTTCAGAGAGAAGCCAGCCAACACCAGGAGGATGCGACTATGCTATCGCATATCGTAAATTTATGTCGGGTAGCCTCGATACTACGGGGTATCTGAGAGCATGTTTGTATTTTATAAATATTTTTTCATTCTTTATTTTAAAAAAGGGAAAGATTTTTTTTTTCATCTTTGTTTGCTGCAAACATCTTTAAAAAGGGGAACCAATGTAAATGTTCAATAAATTTTGTATGTGAAATCCTTAATCATAGCTGACTGGCGGGATGGTTCTCAAAATCACCCCCCCCCCCCTCTGCCTAGCCCTTTGCCG